>NW_004624780.1:6544591-6555158 GCF_000247695.1 Heterocephalus glaber
ATTTGACCCAGCTATTCCTCTGCTGGGTATCTTCCCCAAAGAATTAAAAGAATCATACCACAGCAATATATGTGCACCCATGTTTATAGCAGCACAGTTTGTAATAGCTAAAATTTGGAAACAGTCCAAGTGCCCATCAACTGGAAACTGGATAAAGATGTGTGTGTGTTTTTTTTATAAAATGGAGTACTAATCAGCCATAAAGAACTAGAAACTAGAGACATTTATAGCTAAATGGATGCATATTGAGGCCATACCCTTAAGTGAAATAAATAGGACACAGGTGTAAATACTGAATAGTTTCTCTAGTGTGAGAAATTGAAAGTGTAAAGAAGGATTAAAATGATTAAAACAAATAATTGATAATTTGAAATAGGAGAAGGTCCAAAAGTGTAGGGGTAGTGGGATGGAAAAGGGAAAGGAAAGAAGGGAAATTAAAAATTATAAGAAAAAAATGGAAACGAAATCTATGTAAATAGGGAAGGGTGGAGGGGCTGAAGGGCACACAGGTAATGGGGAGAAAAAGGAGAACCAAGATGCATCATGTACAGGTGCAGGCACCCCCAGTGATAAATGCAAATTTATTATATACCTAAAAGGTACCAATAAAAGAATTTAAAAATAATTGCTCTGAAAAAAAAGGATTTTTAGGAACCTCATTCATTTCACTTCTCCTCTCCTTCCCCAGCTTCCACCAACCTCTCCTCTTGGGGTGAGCACCTGTGTCCAAGGCAGCTCTATTCCCTAACTTCCTACAAATATTGGGCGTTTAGGGGCCTGATTAGAAAGGGCAGAAATATGAACAATGAAATAAAAAGACAAACAACAATGGCAGATGTGCATGTGAAAAGATGCTCTACATTATGTGTCCTGGGGAACTGTAAATTAAATCCAAAACACTGACAACATCAATGGTAGCAAAGATGTGGGGCACCAGGAACTGACATTTGTTGCTGACAAAGATTCAAAATGGTACAACCACTCTGGAAGACAGTATCTTTTTTGTTTTTTAACTTAAATTGTTTATTGGTACATTTTAGTTACACAACACATTTACATTTCTCTTTGGGAACTTGTACCTTTACATGATGCATCTTGGTTCTTGTTTTATCCCCATTCCTAGCCCTCCCTTCACCCCCTCCACCCTTCCCTATTTACAAAGACTTTATTTCCATTTTTTTCATTTCTCATAATTTTCCTTTCCCTTCTTTCCTTTCCCCTACCCCTCCCACTTCCTTCCCCTTTGCCCCTTTTCTTCCTATTTCACATGACCTATTATACCTTTTAGTCCTTATTTACACTTTCAGTTTCTCACACCAGAGAAACTATTTGGTATTTATACATGTGTGTGGAAGACAGTATCATAAAACTAAACATACTATTACCATATGATCCAACAATAATGCCCCTAGGTATTTACCATACTAACCTGAAAACTTATGTCCTCCAAAAAACCTGTGAATGGATTAAATACCAGCTTCATCCATAAAAACCCAAACTTGGAAGCAACCAAAATGCTCTTCAGTACAATGGTGGATTATTCAATGATAAAAAAATGAGCTATTAAACCATGAAAATATATGGAAACTTAAATACATATCACGAAATGAAGGACAGTTTAATAACATTCAAGGATCCAAGGGCATAATATCTGGGGAGGAAAGCCATCTGAGGACATAGCATTCTGAAAAATGATATTCTGAGAAAAACACTGTCGGCTACAAGGATAGTAAAAGAGAATCAGTGATTGTCAAGAGTTTAGGATAAGAGAGAAATGAATAGACAGAGCAAAAATGGAGTTTCAGAGCAGTGAAAATTCTGTGTGATATTGTAACTGTCAGTAAATATATTATTACTCATTTGTCAGGACCCACAGAATGTACGCTATGTTGGTGAACATATTAAGAGTGAAACCTAATGTAAACTGCTCATTGTACTTAGTAACAATGTATTAACATTGGCTAATTAATTTTAACAAATATATCATACTAAGGCAAGATGTGAAAATAGGGAAACTGTGTGGAGGCATAGAAGAGGCATAAGGGGATTCTCTGAACTTCCTGCTCAGGTTCTCCATAAACCTAGAATTGTCTTTTTTAAAAGTGTATTAGGCTGGGGATTTAGCTCAGTGGTCCTGGCGCCTGCCTCACAAGGGCAAGGTCCTGAGTTTGATCCCCAGTACCAAAAAAACGAGTCTATTAAATTTTTTTAAAAAAATAAATAGTATAAAAATCAGACACAACCAGACTCTCAGGCCCTGAAGCAGTTGGAAGTCCTGGCTGGCTTCATGTGCAGAGCTCCTTAGATCCCAGGGCAGGAGGACCGAGGAGGAAGGTGAAAACCATCAGGTCATGAGCTTTGGACACAGAGTCAGGCCTTCGGTGAACTGGGAAAAGAAATGATTGGGGTTTTCAGGTTTTGGGATCAGTTGGTCTCTTCTTGAATGTGGCCCCCATTGCTGCTTCTCATTTCAGGGGCACTAAAATTTAACTTTGTACTGTTGTTGGGTTCCTAAGCACAGCTTAGCAGGTTGTGAAGAGAGGGAGCATTAGGGAAGGGCTCTTACTATGTGGCCTTTGCTGTAGCCAGGTAAGAAATAACATTTGGGAAAAAAAGAATGTTGTGACCTCCATGGCTGATCTATCTCCCCAATTCTTATCATATGAAGAAATGTTTCCCTGAGGGAAGTGTATGGGAAGGTAATAGAGGGGATGGATATGATAAGAATATGTTATATGCATGTTTGAAAATGCCACAATAAGCCCCAATATTTTATAAAATTTATGTGCAGTAATAAAAGGATGTATATTAAAAATTATTTCCCTTAAAATGTATCATATGGGTGCTATTTCCCACATGTATCATGGATCCAGTAGACCTGGTAGAATTTGAAATGCCATCGTAACTAACTTTTCTCAGCTGTCTGAGCGGCACTACACTTTCCATATGGTCATCACCTGCTAGAATTCTAGTGAAAGAGCTCTTCTCATGGAAGTCTACACTGTCATTTGTCAGCTCGAGGGTTAGAACTTTATTTCCACAAAAAAGTTTCTTACTTTTAGTCTATCATTCCAAATGGTATCAATTGTTGCAAAAAGGTGGATAAGCTAGGAATCGTGGTGTGTGCCTGCTGTAGCAGCCACCTGGGATGCTGGGTCAGGAGGATCACTTGAGCCCAGAAGCCTGAGGTCAGCAAATATGACTAGACCCCCATCTTAAAAATAAACAAACAAACAATCAAACAAATCAATAAGACTGGATAGTTGGAAGCATCTCTTCCCTAGAGTTAATGTGCCCCATTTATTTTTTAGAGTTTTATAGTCAGAGTTCTTTACTATATTTTTTTTCTCCTTTCTGTCCACTGGGCTGTGTCTCTGCCACTCATTTTACGGACTGAGAAACCTGAGAACCAGAGGTACAACAGCAGTTAATTGTAACGTTAGCTATGAGTGATCTGAAGAGCACAAAGATAAGAACTGAGCCATGGAACTATACAGGCTTATAATCCCAGCACTGTGGGTCGCTGAGGCAGGAGGATCACAAGTTTGGACAACTTAAAGACCTTGTTTCAACATAAAAAATTGAAAAGGGCTGGCGTATAGCTCAGTGTGAAAGCCTTGGGTTCCATCTCCAGTACCTTCATCTCCTGCCTGAGACAAGAACCCCAGAGGGGATTCCAGGAGGCTGAGACCCAAGAGGCACAGGAGGTCGGGGGTGCCCAGCCTCCCTTTGGCTCTCTAAAACTGCCCTTCATTTGAAGCCCCACTGCAGAAACCTAGGGAGACAGAAGGATGAACAACTGTCTCTGATGCAGTCCATTATCTAATAGGTGACCATGGAGAGTTCTTTCTAATTGGGCTTATTTTAAAGCATTATCATTTTAGGGGTTTGATATGGGAGTAGGTTGACAGAATTCTGAAGCAGCCATCACTCAAAGCTAAACCAAATAAAATAAAAATAGAGGAAAATAAATAAATAAAAGTGAGATTCAGCCAAAAATAGGAGAAAAAATAAAAGGAGAGAGAAAGAAAGGGAGCTCGCATTATCAACCAATAAACCCAATAATCCATTAGTGACCAAGGTTGCTGAATAATATAGTACTTTCCCAGTGCCATAATTTATACTGCAGACTAGAGAATAGACACGGTTATTAGAGTGAGGGCTACTGGATGACACATGATGCATGACCGAGCGGCATTGATCTTCACACAACAGGAAGGTGTCTAGACCGGGAGATGTATGGCCATGCAATGCAGAGCAGGGCATATTTCATGTGAGGCCTAATGGAGTGGTGGAGTCATGATGGATGGGCTCGCCCAGTCTCAGGAGCAGTGCAGTTATAGCAGTACTAATGTCTGACCTCTTCAGAGCCTCCTGTCCTTCATTCACTCAGGGTGACCTCATCTAAGGGGACAGAGAATGAGCTGGGAAGAAGAGGGAGAGAGCAGAGGGCTGGGGGCTTCCAGAAGCATGAAAGAGAAAGGGTTGGAGGGAGCAGGTCCGAGAGAGCAAGGCAGACGGGTGCACACAGGAGGGGTTTGAGGCAAAGAAAGGAGCAAGGAAAGGATTCATAGGAGAGACAACTCTAAAACCTAGCTCCAAAATAATTTGTTGATAAAAACCTATAAAGAAAAGGTGTCTTCCTCACTTTTCTACCTGCCCCAGTTCAGCAGCACTCAGGAGTTTGATGGGGCTTCCCTGGAGAGCCTGGGGGTCTCTCTGCTGTGAGGATGGGTCTCCATCCCCAGGGTAAAGAACGTGGAAAGAGATAAAAGGCTGGACTGAGTGAGCCAGGTCTGGTGCTAATGGGGTGAGGAGATTCTGCCAGCAGCTTTGAGGAATCTGCATCGATTATGCAATAGCAGAGGGAGAGAGGGAGAGAGGGAGAGAGGGAGTCCTCCTCCCTGGGCCCTGGCCCTGGTAGATGATGCTTAATGCATGCTAATGATACTCTTGATCATTCCGAGGGAAAATTAATGATTCATGTTACAGCCAATCCAAACCCACTGAGCTCCGTGGATACCCCCCCAACCCAGTAAATTTCTTTCCCTTTGTCAATGTTGGAGAGATAGGCAGTATTCCTATCTTGTTTCTTAGCTGATATTCAACTAAATAAGAAACACTTATCATTCTTTAGCCTTCATTTACATGTTCTCCATCATTTCTAAATCACTTGTGTGGAGTTGACTGGTTTAGATGTGACAGCGAAAGCTCTCATACACCTATAACACTGTCACTGTGCATGGAGGGGGAATATTTTAGTCACTCTTTTATTATAGTTCCCTATAGCATTCATCTGCTCCCCAGCCACAATAAACACACAGCACTCTCCTTGAAAGACAAGTCTACTACTCACTATGAGAAGGACCTTAGCAAGATGCTGTCCTTTAATATACTAGTCTGTTGGGTTCTGAAATCTTAAGAGGTTGTGTGGATCCAGAGGGTACTTGTTCAGGTGGAATATCACAGATGGTACATGTGGGGGCAGGAGTTACTGGGGAATAAGGAATTTGTTTGCATTGCTATAAACTTTGAAAGATTTTTTTCAGAATTTTGGCCTATCTTTATTCCTCCAAAAATAGTGCATAAAATTGTGTCAGTCTTAAACTAAAGATGTTGTCTGAGAGTCTGTGCTGCTATAACAAAATTCCCGAGACTGGGTAATGTTTACAAACTAGAAATTTATTTCTCACAGTTCCGGAGGCAGGGAAGTCCAAGTTCAAGGTGCAGGCAAGGCTTATCTGGTAAAGGCTGCTCTCTCCTACCAAGATAGTACCTGCTTGCTCTATCCTCTGGAGGGGAGGAATACTATGTCCTCACCTGATGGTAAGTGAAAAGACAAGAAGGCCAAAAGCTCCTTGAAGCCTCTTTTATGAGGGCTTTGATCCCATTTGGGAGGGAGGAACCCTCGCTACCCTAATCACCTCATAGAGGCCTCACCTCTTGATACCAGTGCATTGGCAACATCTGAATGGGGGGGGGCATTAACCTCAGCAGCTGTTGTTAGTAATCATTAATCATTAAGGCAGCCATTAGCTGAAGAGATGAGCAGTGGGTACGACAAATACAGAGGTGGACAACAGTCTGGGCCCTGCTCTTTGTTCTGGTGATAGATAAAACTCATGGTGTTGGGAAGACAGCAAAAAAGAAGCTGGTATTATTGGAGTGATATGAACTGTTTTATTTAAATAATAATACCACAAGTGGATGTTATCTTGCCCTTTTTACCAGTGGGAACACTGACACTCCAAGAAAACCAAAGAGTTCCTATGTTCACATGTCAGGATAGAGGCAAAACTAAAATGTTATCTAGCCCTATATGACACAAAACTTACAAAACTATAAATCTACTTCATCTCATACATAGAAATGAATTCCTTGTGGATAGAGTATGAAAAATGACATCTCTTATATGTAAATACCTCTCTCTATATATTTCTTAGAATGCACACATTAGCTTTTGGAAGGTTACATCTGTCCATAATCGTTATGGCTTGTGTTTAGGTGTCCCCCCAAAGCCTCATGTGGTCATAGGTGGGGCTTTTGCAGAGGTGGCTGGATCTAGAGTGTGTGATACTGGGATTGATTCATGATGCAATGCTAGGATCAAGAGCACTATGGTGAAGGGTGTGAGTGCTACTTAAGTAGCCTAGATAAGATATAAGAGATAGAGCTGTGGTTGTCCCTTGCTTGTTTTGCTACTTTCTGCCTGCAATGAACTATTTTTCCCTGTGATGCCCCTCTGCTATGCCACTCTGCCTTGTAGCCAGCTGATTATGGACTGAAACCTCTACAAATTGTGAGCTAAATAAACCTTTTCTCCCTTAAATTTGGGTGTTGGGTATTTTGTCTCAGCAACAAGAAAAGTAATTAAAACAATAGTGCAGTAACAAGAACCAGGTTACATTCTTACCAGAATCAATTGAGAAACAAACAAATAGATACAAAAAGGGTGTCTCAAGGTACTCAGTACCAAAGGCAGTGATCCCTGAGGGAGTAAGGAAATAGAGGAGGCAATTTTATGGTTTCCCCAGTTTGCTGCCTGCAGAAAGTTTCCTGGCTGTGGAGCACAGAGGGTGTGAGGGTTAATTTTATGTGTCAGCCTGACTAGGCTATAGTAGCTCAGGTTATACATTATGTCTGAGTGTCTTTGAGAGTATTCAGGATGAGCTCAACATTTGCATTGGTGGACTCAGTGTGAGTGGGTCTCATTCAATCTGTGAATAAATCAAAAAGCTGAGGATGAGAAGATTAAGCCCACTTCCTGTCTATTCACTTGGACTGGGATATCAGTCCTCTCCTGACCTTGGACAGAGATTTACAACATTGGCTCTGCTGGATCTCAGGCTTTTGGACTCAGACTCAGTTACATCACTGGCTTCCCTGGATCCCCAGCTTGAACAGAGTATGCTGTGAGTGTTCTCCTTCCTAATCTAATGAGCCAGTTCTTCATAAAAAATCATATTTATATAATATATAAATATAACCTATATATTTGTATATCTCATATATATCCATATGCACATATATATCCTATTGTTTCTGCCTCTCCAGAGAACTCTAACATAGAGGGGAAACCAGGCAGAGCTCAGAGACACAGACCTCCAAGACCAGAGAGGTTAAGGGAGCAAGTCTGCCTGGTAGAGCATGAGACATGATCGAAATATACAGTGAATGTTTAAATTTTTAAAATTATTTTGATAAAGGATACATTGCTATTAATCCCCCTCAATATACTCCCTGCAATTTGAACACACTTTTCCCCTCATTCTTGCCACTTTCCAAAGTTCTTTTTTATGAGTGTCTTTAGCTGAGCTATCATGGTTGTCTTGATGTTCTGAATTGATTCAAAATATTTACCTTTCATGATCCTTTTGTCCTTGGGAAGAGCCAGAACTGGTACAGTACCAGATCTGGTGAATAAGGTGGATGAGGACACACATGCCTGCCTTTTGTTTGGATGGCATTTGGAAGCAACATTCACTGCCTCTCCCACATAAAGATATTTACAAAAGAAGACCACTGAAAATGCTTTGACTGATGGGGTAAGTGTGTTTGAATAAATGGAGTATTTTGAGCGGGATTAATGGAAATGTGTCTTTTACTATAACGACTTTTTAAAGAATTTAAACATTCATTGTATTTTTCACTCACACCTCTTGTGGGAGAAGAAGGAGATGAGAGAGGACTCTGGAGACCTGTAGAGACTTCTGAGTATGCATAAGAACACTCATCAGTGGATGTATATTAGAAAACAACCTGAAAAGGGACCAGAGCTTGAAGCAGAAGTACATGAATGACCAGAAGGAGCAATATCTCCTGGTGTATCTTTTTTTCTTTGGTACCAGGGATCGAACATGAGACTTTGAGCTTGTGAGGCAGGCAGTAGCACCACTGAGCTAAATCCCTGGCCCCCTGGTGTATCTTTAAAACAGTTATGTTTTAAGATTTTACATTATTAAAATATCAGAAAACTGAAAAATAGTTATTTAAAAACTCGCATATTTCTTTTAAACTTTTGAGTAACATGCAAACCAGAATTTATTATATTGTTTTTCTTTTTTTATTTTAATGGCAGAAAACTAATCAATAATATTTTTTTTTTAAATTTTATTTTATTGGTACATTTTAGGTATACAATATAACGATATTCATCATTGGAAATTTGCACCTTTGCATAATCTCTCTTAATTCTTATTTTTCCCCCTTCCCCTGCCCTCCTTTCAACCCCTCCATCCCTCTCTATTTACAAAGACTTTGTTTCCATTTTTCTATTTTCTCATATTAATTCCATTCTCTTCTTTCCTTTCCCCTACCCCACCCACTTCCCCTTCCCCTTTGTCCCTTTTCTTCCTATTTCACATTATCTATTATACATTTAGTCCTTATTTACACTTTCAGTTTCTCACACTAGAGAAACTATTCGGTATTTACACATGTGTGTCCTATTTACTTCACCTTAGAGTATTGCCTCAATGTGCATCTAGTTAGTTATAAATGTCTCTAATTTCTCATTTTTTATGGCTGAGTAGTACTCCGTTTTATAAAAAAAACCACATTTGCTTTATCTCCAGTGACCAACTGATGGGCATTTGGGCTGCTTCCAAGTTTTAGCTATTACAAATTGTGCTGCTATGAACATGTGTACACATATATCACTGTGGTATGATTCTTTTAATTCTTTGGGGAAGATACCCAGTAGGGGAATAGCTGGGCCAAATGGGACTTCCAGTCCTAGTTCTTTGAGGTATCTCCATACTGATTTTCACAGTGGTTCCACCAGTCTACACTCCCATCAGCAGTGGAGCAGGGTTCCTCTTTCCCCACAGCCCCACCAACATTTGTTATTGGTTGATTTCATGATAGCAGCTGTTCTTTCTGGGGTGAGGTAGAATCTCAGCGTTGTTTTCATTTGCATCTCTCAAATGACCAGTGATGTTGAACACTTTTTCATGTTTATTTGCTATTTCTACTTCTTTGTCTGAGAAATGTCTGTTCATTTTAGATGCCCATTTTTGGATTGGGTCTTTAAATTTGGGAGGTCTGATTTTTTTAAGTTCTTTATAGATTTGAGATAGTAGACCTTTGTCTGAGGAAAAGCAGGGGAAGATTTTTTTCCCACATTGTGGGTTGTCTCTTCACATTGCTGGTGGTTTCTCTTGCTGTGCAAAAGCTTTTTAATGAGAAGAGATCCCAGCTGTTGATTGTTTGTGCTAGCTCATGGGCAACTGAGGTTTTTTTCATAAAATCTTTTCCTACACCAGTGTCTTCAAGAGTTCTACCTAACCTCTGTTCCAACTGGTTCAGTGTTTCTATTTTAATATTTAGATCCTTAATCCATTTCAGTTTTAGTTTAGTGCACGGTGAGAGATATAGGTCTAGTTTTAGTCTGTGGCAAGTTGAAACCCAGTTTGTCCAGCACCATTTATTAAAGAGGCTATCTTTCCTCCAGTGAGGATGTTTGGCTCCTTTATCAAAGATAAGATGAGATAGTGTGTCTGGAGTTGTTTCTGTATCTTCTAATGTGTTCCACTGGTCCTCAGGTCTGTTTCTTTGCCAGTACCATACTGTTTTTATCACAGTAGTTTTGCAGTATAGTTTCAAGTTGGGGATTGTGATACTGCTTGCCATGTCTCTGTTACCTAGAATTGCTTTTGCTATTCTGGGTCCCTTCTTGTTCCAAATGAATTTTTGGAGTGTTTTCTCAAGGTCCATGAAGTATGCTGCTGGGATTTCAATTGGTATTGCCTTGAATATATATAGCAGTTTTGGAAGTATGGCCATTTTCACTCTATTGATCCTTCCTACCCAGGAGCAGGGGATGTCTGTCCATTTGCTGATATCATCTTCAATCTCTCTTTTCTGAGTGCCATAATTTTCAGAGAAGAGGTATTTGATTTCTTTCATTAGATTGATTCCTAGGTATTTCAGTTTTTTGGATGCTATTGTGAAAGGAATTGTTTGCCCCATTTCTGTCTCAGTGAGTCTGTTGTTCGTGTAGAGGAAAGCTATTGATTTTTGTGTGTTGACCTTGTAACCAGCTACTTGACTGAATTTGGTTTTTAAG
>NW_004624780.1:6556366-6716687 GCF_000247695.1 Heterocephalus glaber
CAGCATCAGGTTGTTTAATTGGGCTTGCTCTGTTTTCCTAATATGTGTATTCACTGCTATGAATTTCCCTCCTAACACTGCTTTCATTGTGTCCCATAGATTCCAATATGTTTTATAGTCCTTGTCATTTAATTGTAGGAAGCATCAGATTTCTTCTTTAATTTCCTTTGTGACCCATTGGTTATGCAGAAGTGTGTTGTTCAATTTCCATGTGTTTAGGTAATTTTTGCGGTTTCTTTTGCTATTGATCTCCAATTTCATCACACTATGGTCTGAGAATATACAGGGGATAACTTCAATTCCTTTGCACTTACTTGAACATGTTCTATGTGTGAGTATGTGGTCTATTTTGGAGAATCACCCATATACAGCTAAAAAGTATATGTATTCTGATTTTGTAGGGTGGAACACTGTAAACATAGGTTAAGTTCATTTGTTCAAGAGTTGAATTGAGTTCCAGTATTTCATTACTTATTTTTTTGTCTAGTTGATCTATCTATTTGTGACAGTGTAGAATTGAGGTCCCCCACTACTACTGTGTTAGTGCATATATGACTTTTCATGTCCATTAGTATTTGTTTTATATAGTTAGGTGCACTAGTGTTTGGTGTATAGATTTTTATGATTGCCATCTATTCTTGTTGGATTGCTCCCTTTACAAGGATGTAGTGTCCTTCTTTGTCTCTCATAATCAGTGTTGGTTTGAAATCCACTTGATCTGCAAACAGGATAGCTACTCCTGCTTTTTTTCGGGTTCCCGTCATATGGAGTATTGTTTTCCACCCTTTAACTTTCAATCTATGAGTTTCTTTTTGAATTAAGTGTGTTCCTTGTATGCAGCATATTGTTGGATTTTGCTACTTAACTCGTTCTGCTAGTCTATTTCTTTTGATTGTGAGACCATTAACATTGATGGTTATAACGGATACATAATGACTTATCATTGTCATGACTTCTTCTTTTTGTTGGATTCTCCCCCTTTTCATTTAGTTTCTTGTTGTGCCCAATGGATTCATTCTTCTGTGCTTTCTGGGGTTGTGATCCTCATTGTCTGTTCCTAGGATATTATGTAACATTTTTTGGAATGACGGTTTGGTAGTCATGAAGTTCCTCAAGTGCTCTTTGTCATGAAAGTATCTTATTTCTCCATCAATTTTGAAAGATAGTTTTTCAGGGTACACCAATCTGAGTTGGAGGCTGTTCTCCTTTAGGGCTTGGAATATGTCTCTCCAAGCTCTTCTTGCCTTGACGGTTTGCATTGAGAAGTCTGCTGTGATTCTGGTGGGCTTTCCTTTGCGTGTGATTTGTTTCTTTTCTCTAACTGCTTATAGAATTTTGTGCTTCTGTTGGATTTCTGGAATCTTAACAATTATATGCCTATGTGTAGATTTTTTTTTTGATTAAGACTAGTTGGACTCCTATATGCCTCACTTATCTGTATGTGAAGTTCTTTTTCCCTGCTTAGGAAGTTTTCTGCCATCACTTCTTTGAACAGTTTTTAAATGTCATCTGCACCGTCTTCTATTTCTTTGTTGACTCCAATAAGTCTTATGTTATTCTGTTTTGCATCATCTAGCAGGTGCTGGATCGATTTCTCATGGTCCCTTACAATTTTGAAGCAATTTTTCTTTTCCTGGTCACTAATTGCAATCTTATCTTTTATATCTAAAATTGTGTCCTCACATTGGCTCATTCTACTGTGTAGACTTTCAATGGAGCTTTTACTCTCATGGAAATCTGTTTGCATCTGTTTTATGGATTCCATTTGTTTCCTATGTTGGGATTTCATCATGTTCCTCAGCTCCCATATTTTTTTTTAAATCTGTGTCCTCTCTAGATTTATTAATCATGTCATGCACTTTGGGCACAATCTCTGCTGTTATGTGAGAAATTATTTCTGATTTCATTTTTTCCAGTTCCTCTTTTGTTGCCAGTTCAGGGAGTCAAGGTGGTTTCCCTTTGGGGTTGCTGTACGTGGTCTGGAAGTCTGGTTTTGAGACTTTTTTACATGTCTTCTCATTTCAATGGGGGGAGGGACGCTGTTGACACCCACAGGGCTCACCTCCTCTGTGCTGGGAGTGGTGGAGCTGCAACCCGGAAGCCCCTTCCACTGGGCTCTAATCAATAACATTTTCAAAGTTGACTTCCGTGCTTCTCTAGTTTTCATTTGAGAAGATTTCCATAGTTGAAAATTTTCTCTTGGTCAAGGTGTGTTTAACATTTGGTATGACTTTAGTCATGAAATTTTCATAAATGCTTTTGTTTGGATTGAGAAAATTTCCTTAAATTCCCACTTCCTCTAGAGGTTTCTAACATGAATGTGTGTTGAAATTTGTCAAATGCTTTTCCTGGGTTTATCAAGATGATGATACGATTTTTCTTCTTTATTCTTTAATGCATCACACTGACATTTGGTGAGTTACACAGATCTCTGTGTGTTTAAGTTGCTTTGCATGCCTGTAATGAAACTACTTGGCCATCTTGCATCTATCCGTACACTACTAGGTTGGATTTACTAATATTTTGCTAAGAACTTTTGTGTTCATATTCATGAGAAAACTCAGTCTGTAGTGTCCTTTCCTTACCTACTTTAATACCAGGGTAATTTTGGCCTCACATAATGAGCTGGAAGAGTTCCTTCAAATTCAACTTTCTGTGAGAGATTATATGAAATTTCTGTTTCTTTTCCCCTGAAACATACAGTATTTGGTAGAAATGACTGATGAAATTATCTGAGCATGGAGGTTATTTTTAACATGATGTTTTATTTATGAGTACCATTTATTTAATCAACACATAGAAATTCAAATTTTTATTTCTTCTTGTGTCAATTTTGATGTTTGTCTGTTGCTATCTTTATTAGCATACTTTCATAAACTTTTTTGTGTATTTCTTTATCTATTCAAAGGATACTATTTTTCATTATTTATATATGGAAGTTATAGTTCTCTTAGTTTTAATTAGTGTAGTTAGAGGTTTGTAAATTTATTTCTTTCAAAGAATAAAATTTTGGTTTCATTGATTTTTTTCTATTACTTTCCCATTGTTTATTTATTTGGTTTTTTTTTTTTTTTGGTTTATTTTTACTTAGTTTTTCCATTCCATTATTATCTTCATAATTTATTTTCTTCTTATTTTAGGTTTATTTAGCTCTTTGGTTTCTAATTAAGTTTATTTTAAACTCTGAACATATATTGTAAGCATTTAAGGCTATAAGTTGCCCTGTGGCCATACATCACATATTTTCATGGGTTGTGCTTAAAAAATAAACAAGTTTTAGATGAATAGAAAACTGCAAAGATGGCACAAATATTTTCCACATATTACACATCCAGATTGCACCCCCCCCCCCTTTTTTTGGTACCAGGGATTGAACTCGGGACTTTGCACTTGTGAGGCAGGTGGCAGCACCAGTGACCTAAATCCCCAGCCCCAGGTTGCCCTATTTTAACATTTTATATTAGTGCATCTTTATTGTAAGTAATGAACCAAAGCTGTATTTTACTCCCATCTCACTCAGGATATCACATTATATTTATTCTCTTGGTTGTGACAATTTCTCAGAATTTCCTTGTTATTTATGAGCTTGAAAATTTGAGAATTACTGGTCAGGTGTTGTATAGAATTTCCCTCAATCTGTATTTGTTTGGTATTTTTCAAAATTAGAAGTTACATGTCCTAGTTTTGGGCAATTTTGAATAAAACTGTTGTAAACATCCACATGCAGATTTTTTTGGACATAAGTTTTCAAATATGTTGGATAAATATCTAGGAGCATGGTTTCTAGGTCATGTGCTAAGAATAGGTTTAGTATTATAAGAAACTGCCAAAGCAGCTGGATCTTTTCGCATTCTTGTCAGCTATCTAATACTTACTGCTGTGTTTTTACCATATGTATACCATTTTTGGTGTAGTCTGCTCATATCTTCTGTCCATTTAATTTTATTTTTCATATTTCTGAGATTTAAGTGTTTTTACATATTTTGAACGTAAGCCCTTTGACTTATATCTGCTTTTATTACTGACTGTTGTTTGTCTATTGATTTTCTTAACTGATTTTCACTGAAATTTTTCAAATATTAATAAAGTTCAACTTAGTAAATTTTTCCTTTTTAGATTGTTTTTAATGTTGTATCTAAAAATGCATCGTTAAATCTAAGGTTACCTTGATTTTTATTCCATTTTCTTCTAAAGTTTTATAGTTTTAAAAGTTTTATCAAAGTCTATGATGTATTTAAGTCAATATTTATGCAAGATCTAAGTCCAGGTTCTTTTCTATTTTTTAATGTAAATGTCAATTGTTCCACCATTTGTTGAGCAATGTTTTTTTTTTCCCATTGAATTACATTCAGTTGAGATTAGTTAAGTATAATTGTATATTCCTATTTCTGGGTCTCTGATCTACCTGGCTATTATTTCACTAACACTAAATTGTCTTGATTACTATAGTTATACAATAAGTCTTGAAATCAGCTACATGTGTCCAACAACTTTGCCATCCTTCTTTATTATGTTAGGTATTCTAGATGATTTTCTTTTTCATGTAACTTTTTGATTCAGTTTTCCAATATCAAAAAATAGCTTACTGGAATTTAGATTTAGAATGTATTGATTTATAGCTCAAGTTGAAAAGAATCGACATCTTAATCATTTGAGCTTTCCAATTCATAAATACAGACTATTTCCCCATTCATATAGATCTTCTTTTATTTATTTCATCAGAGTTGTAGGTTTCTGTGTGCAGGTACCATATATATCATTGTACCCATCATGTGAGATTTTTACCCAAGTATCATTTGGTGCTATTACAAATGATACTGTTCTAACTTTTCTGATTGCAGTTGTTCAGTGCTGCTATACAAGAAGGCAATTGAGTTTTGTATATTAACTTTGTATCCTTTAACTTTGTTATCCTCATTTATTAGTCTCTGAATGACTTTGCTATCTTTTCCTTTTTTTTTCACTGTTTCTCTTCTGTTTTCCACCCCACCCCTTCTCTTTCTCTCTTGATTCTTCAGGATTTTTTACATAGACAATTATTCCATCTGTAAACAAAGTTTTATTTCTCCTTCCTAATCTACATATCCCTCTTGCCTTGTTGTCTCTTCTCCTCTCTTCTCTTCTCTCTTTCTTTTCCCTCCCTTCTCCTCTCTTCCCCTCCCTTACCCTTGCTTTTGCATCAAATGGGACTCCAATATGGTGCTCGCCGTTTTTTATTGTAAGAGGGAAGCCTCTAGTTTCTTGCCATTTGAGTAACTGTGGTTCTGTTGTAGATGTTTGTTACCAAATTAAGGAAGATTCCCTCCATCTCTAGTTTTCTGAAGGTTTTTTTTTTCTTTTTGTCATGAATAGATGTTGGATTTTGTCAGCTGCCATTTGTCTGCATTCACTGATATAACAATATGGTTTTCTTCCTTAGCTTGTTGATGTGGTAGTTTACACTGGTTGATTTTCAAATACTGAACTAGCCTTGAAAAATTGAAATAAATTTTAATGGTTGTGGTGTATAATTATTTTTGTATTTAATTTGCTAATATTTTGCTAAGCACTTTGCATGTATACTCATGGAAAATTTTGGTTTGTAATTTTCTGTTTTATATTTTCTTAGTAATGTTATATATTTTTTGGTACTTAATGTCAAGGTTTTGTATTATAGTAGTCTAATCTTATTTATTGAGTTAGAAAATATTTCCTCTGCTTCTATTTTTGGGGGTTATGAAAAATGATCAATTTTCCTTAAACATTTAGTAAAATTCACCAGTGAAAGGGCCTGATCCTTTCTTTCTGTAAGCTTATTAATTTTAATTCAATTTCTTTAACAGATGCAGACCTTTCCTAATTATTTATTTATCTATGTGTGAGTTTCTTTATCTTCAGTCCAATTCAAGAAATTGATCCAATTCATCTAGATTATCAAATGTGTGGATATAGAAATATTAATAGTGTTCCTTTGTTATGTTCTAATGCCTTTGAGATCCAGAATGATGACACCTTTTTCATTTCTTATACTGGTGATATCATCTTGGTTTTGTTCTTCGTTATTCTGGTTATAAGTTAATCATTTTTACTGATATTTTTAGTTAATTTGTTTTGTTTTCTATTGATATTTATTGTTTTTCTGCTTGCAATTTCATTAATCTGCTCTAATTTTGTTATTTCTTTTCTTCTTATGATTTTAGGCTTATACTGATTTTATTTCTCTAGTTTTTAAGGTGTAAGTTTATACTACTGTTTTTAGATCTTTATTTTTTACTAATAAATGCACTTAGCTAATAATTTTCCCCATGCACTGCTTTTGCTGAAGCTCATAAATTTTGATACATTGTATATCTACTTTTATTTCATTCAAAACATTTAAAAATGTTAAAGACTTTTTCTTTGACACATATATGAATTAGAAATATGTTATTTAATCTCCAAAAATTTGAAAGAGTTTAGGTGTCTTTTTGTTTTGGCATTAGTTCCAGTTGGTGTGAGAGCCAATTTTTATATTTCTTTTTATATCTCTTCATATAAATTGTTAATGTGTTCTGGTTTTGTTTTTGATTTTTGACACAGAGTCTTACTATGTGGTTCAGGCTGGCCATGAACTCACTATGTAGTCTAGGCTGGCCTTGAACATATGGCAATCTTCCTGCCTCAGCCTCCCAAGTGTTGGAATTCCAGGCATAAGCCATCATGCTTGGCCTATTAAGGTGTATTTTGTGGCCCAGAATGTGGTCCTTTTCTTTTCTTTTTTTAATCAGTAACTATTCCTCGAAAAGAAGGGATAGTCTGCTGTTGTTGGATGGAGTATTCTATAAACATAAATAAGGTCAATTTGATTGATCAACTATATTCTCACTGACTTTCTGCTGCTTGATCTATCAATTATTGAAAGGGAAATGTTGAGGTTTCCAATTACAGCAGACAATTTTTACTCTATTTCCAATTTCTTTAATTTCACTTTTGGCTCACATATTTTGACCCTGTCGATAGGTAGGTACATAAACATTTAAGATTCTTATATCTTCTTTGATAATTGACCTCTATATCATTATGGAATATCTTTCTTTATTTCTATTGACATTTATTTCTGTAGTCAGCTCTGCCTAAAATTGATACAGCTACTCCAGCTTTCTTTTTGTTAGTCTTAACTTATGATAGCATTATTCAGAAATTTCCAGAGAAACAGAACCAAAGGGAAATGCACATGTAAGAAAAAGAGATTTATTAGAATAAATTGTTTTATTTATTGTGGAGTTTGCTGGGTCCAAAATTTGCGACCTTGACCAGCAGGTTGGAGACACAAGAGAACCTATGATGTAGTTTATTCTAGTCTGGAGGTCAGCAAGTGGAGATGCAGGAGATGTGAGGGTGCAGTTCTATTCCACAAAGGTCTGTTGGAAATTTGCTTCTCACTTAAGGAGGCCAGCCTTTTTGTACCATTCAAGCTTCACTGACTTAAATGTTAATCTCATCCAAAAATACCTTCCAAGTTGACATATAAAATTAATCATTGAAATGCACCTCTTATCAATTTGGCCCCTAGACTTAAATACCCTAAAGTGGGTGGCTTAAACAACAGACATTTGTTTCTTGTAATTGTAAAGGTTGGGAAGTCCAAGATCAAGATGCTGGCAAATCATTTCCTGATGAGGGCTATCTTCTGCCTTGTAGATGATTATCCCTCTGTCTTCACATGGAGAAGTAAAGAAAGAATGCTTGGATGTCTCTTCCATTTCCTGTAAGAGCACTAATCTCATTATAAGAGCCTGCAATGGGTTGAATATTTATCAACTCCTCCCAATTCATATGCTGAAATTCTAATCCTGAAGGTGTGGCTATTAGGAAGTGGGGCTTAGGTGGGGGCTGGTTAGATCACAAGGGTGAAGCCTTCATGAATATGATTAGTGTCCTTTTAAAGGAGACTGTGGAGAGATCCCTCATTCCTTTTTACCATAGGAGGACATAGTAATATGACAACTTTCTCCATCTGGGCCTCACCAACCACCACATCTGCCTGTTCTTAACTATGAACTCCCCAGCCTCCAGTACTACAAGAAACATGTTTATGTTGTTTATAAGACATCTGGTTTATGTTATCTAGTTATAACAGCCCAAAAAGATTGAGATAGGATCCCACTCTCATGACCTATCTAACCTAACTACTTCCTAAAGAACCTATTTCCAAATCCACTCATATTAGGATACTTTAGCCTGTAATAGCATGCATGCATAGCTCCTTAAACTGTACTTAATCTCCAGATAAAAACCATAAAGAGGTCGTATTTCCACTAATATGATACCACTGAAAATGTACTAACCCTTTCCCAGAAGATGAAATGTCCTTAGATAAACTTTATTCTTCTCTTTAACATCTTGTAACTTAAATGCAATAATATAAAGTCAATAAACTTATTTACTTGGGAAAAGGTTAAGAAAGGAAGGGAAATAAAGACATTTGATATACACAAACATATTCATAACCAATATTAGGGAGAAAAATCCATAATAATTATAGTTTTTAATATAGTTTTTTGTAACTGGTCATGTGGTCATAACTAGTATTCATTACCAACTTCAGCTACCCATTCCACACTTCCTTTGCCCTTAGCAAGTAAGTACCTTAGCTGGTCATGGTTCTTTACCTGGAATGGTGACAAATCCTTTACTCCTGAGGAGTCTGTACCATTAGACACCTTGCCTGAATTGCATTGTTGTAGTTTTCCATTGACTTTAGTTGCCAAGCATGGTGATACTGAGACAGTCTATGTGTTTCAGACATACTTTTCCTTATCTCCACCATAGAGTAGCAGTTCAGTTTCTCCTCAGCAGTCAGGATAAATCATTCCATGACATAAATAAATCTTTGTAGATTCAGAGGCATGAGAAATCCAAAATAACTTGGGGACAGTCTTAACTTCTAATTTAATATAATTAATTATTCCTGTGGCTTCCTAATGAAATCATTGTTCTCTTTGAAATGAATATCTCAAGGCTAGTAGAGCACAAGGTCATGGGAAGCAAAGCAAAAATTTTACCATTGGTTACTAGGGGCAGTGGTGAGTAGTGTCACTTTCATTTCTACCCCTTGACTCCTGGATCTGTGAATTCTAGTTATAGGAGAACCAAACTCACCCAATAATTATACCAGTTTCATATAAGACATGGACTCAGAGCATATATAATCTCATGGAAAAGCTTGCTGCAGCTCCGCCAGATGTGGTTATCATCTAACTAGTGCTGTAACTAAGTATTCAAGAGGACAGCCTACCATTCTAGCAAGCCAGCTGCTTCAGGAGGATGGGGGACATGGTAAGACCACTGAATTCCATGAACAAGGACAGAATGCTGTACTTTATTTGTTGCAAAGTGAGTTCCTTGATCAAAAGCAGTGTGGAATTATGAACAGGGAAGGTGAACAAATATCCAGAATAAGTGTCTATTCCAGTAAGATGAAAACATTGCCCCTTCCTGATGGAAGCAGTTCAATCTGTCAATAGGAAGCTGGATGATCACACTGGGGAATGATGCTTTAACAGTAGATACCTTGTGAGGCTGGAAATTCAATTTGCTTTGTAAATCAACTACTCATGGGATGAGACTCTGGGTTTGATTTTTCAGCAATCTCAACTCTTTTTACAGCTGACAAGGGTCTTTCAGGGCAGACATAGGCACTATCAAGTCATTTATAAAGTACACAACCTGGAAATTGGAATCCCTGAGCTCATCCTTTCCTTTTCCCACTCTATCCAGCATTAGAAGCAGCCAGTGTCATATCTATTAAGCTGACAGGAATGTTCCAAAGTATCAGATGAGCAGTCTATCAGATTTTTGCTTTTATAATTGTTTGACTAGGAATAATATTAATAATATTTTGTTTATCACTGTTGTCAGATCATGGCATGGAAAATCAGTACTCTACTTGCAACTAGAAATAGAAATTCATGTCTCTAAGTCAAGTAAGGTTAGAAGAACAGTTCCAGAAACTCCAAACTGATTTAGAAGAATCATACCTAGGGTTTGTTCCTCTAGAACTACTTACAGTATCAAAAATCTGTATTAGTCAAGGTTCTCCAGAGAAACAGAACCAATTGGGAATTGTCTGTGTATATTTGTATTTAGAGAGAGCATTAGTATATGGCATTGCTTAGCAAGACCAAGCTCGGCTGTGTGAGCCAGCAAGCTGGTGAGCCAGGAGGGCAGTTGCTACAGCTCCCAACACAACAATGGTGAGCTGCAGGCCCAGGGATGCTGACAGTGCAGGTGCAAACTGAAGGTATGGTGCTGGAGGATTCACTCTTGCTTGAGCAATTTTTAGTTCTAGTCAGGCCTTGCACAGGTTGGATGAGGCCCACCCATGTTCTTGAAGGCATTTTGCTGACACTATGTTTGGCAATGTAAATGTCAATCTCATCCAAACTTGTCCTCCAAATTAGCACATAAAACGAGCCATTGCAGAACTTGTGTGTGTGTGTGTTCCTAGGAACCAAACTTAGGACTTCTCATGCATGCTAGTCAAACACTTTACCACTAATATACATCCTCAGCCCATTCTTATAGTTCTAACTTATCTGAAGCTTTATATTTAAAGCATGTTTCTTTTGAACAGCATAGAAATCATTTTTGGTTTTTCACCTACTCTGACAAGCTTTGCCTTTTGCTTGATGTGGTTAGACCATTTACATATAAGTGAATATTGGTCCAGTTGTATAAATGACTATTATGTTTGTAATTATTTTCTATGGTATATTTATTCCTTAATCCTTTTGTTTTTCTGCCTCCTGAGATTGTATTTAAGCATTCTGTATAATTCCATTTTATTCCCTCTTTGTACATCAATTTTATTTGTTTCAACATTTTTCTGCATGTGTGTTTTCCCTAAATTTGCAGTATTTTTAATTCATATAAATTCACCCTCAAATAACACTGTACCATTTCATGTAATGTGCAGATAGATACCTTATAATATTTGCTATTCTTCCCTGTTTCTTTTTGACATGATGTCTTACTTATTCATGTGCTATAATCACCTAATATATTTTTGCTTTGGTTACTATTCTATTACACGTAGTTTTAAGATCAATATCTGCCCTGCCAGGGCATGTTTTCATTATTATTCATTAAAAGTATTTTCTAATATTTCTTATTTTTAATTTCATTCACTAGTTATAAGTGTATCATTTAATTTCCAAATGTTCATGGATTTTCAGCTATGCTTTTGTCATTGATTTCTAACTATCCCCATTGTAGTCGGAAAACATGATTCATATGATTTCAATACCTTTACATTTCTTGAGCCATTTTTATAACTACTTGACTACTCTTTCTCAGTGAGTTTTTTGTGTTCTTGAAAAGACTTTATTCTGTTATTGTTGGGTGGAATATACTATAAGGTTGTTTGGTAGTATTGAGTGAGTCTTCTGTATTATTACTGCTCTTTGTAGTCATTGTTTTGACTCTAATGATCACTGAGTGTCCTGACTATGATTGTGGACTTGTTTAGTTTACCTTTCAGTTCTGGGAGTGTTTTGTTTATATATAACTTGAAGCTCTGTTATTAAGGCACACACATTTGTTACTATATCATCTTGATGAATTGACTTTTGCCATTGTGAAATTTGCCTCCCTGGTAAAATTTTTTATCCTAAAGCTTATTTTGATCTTGATATATTTACTTCAGCATTGTGACCAGTGTTTGAATAGTGTATTCTTTTCTATCCTTTTATGTTTAGCTTACTCATCACTTTTATAAAAAATGTGGATCTTTTAGACAGTACTTATTTAGCTCTTTTTTATGTAGTCTTAACAATCTTTGCCATTTAATTGGAATGTTTAAAATTTTCCCATTTAAATGTTTATCAATGTGATTATGTTTAATTCTGCCATTTTATTTTTCCTACTTGTTTTAGTTTTACTTTGTTTGCTGTTTCCCTCTTTCATGCTTGTGAACTAACTAATATTTTTTGGTATATTTTCTATTGACTTAGTGGTTATATATCTTGGTTTTATATTTTAACATTGTAGTTTGAAATATGCATCTTTAACTTATCTCAGTGTATTTTCAAATAACACTGTACCACTTCATGTATAATCAGAATCAAAAAAGTGTATTTTTATTAAGAAACATTACAATTTAATAATAAAAATCTAATTTAAAAAACGGACAAATGATCTTAATAGTTATTTCTACAAAGATGACATGCAAATAACCAATAAACACATTAAAAATACATAGCACCATTAGTCACCAGGGGAATGCAAATCAAAACTATAATGATATACCAATTCATACCAACTAAAATGGCTGCAATAAGAAAGACAGACAATGACAAGATTTAACTAGGATATGGAGTCATTGGAACCCCCATACATTCCTGATAGAAGGTAAAATTATGCAACTGCTTTGATTTTTTTTTTTTTTTTTTTTTTTGTGCTGGGGATTGAACTCAGGTCCTTGCGCTTGTGTAGCAGGCATTGAAACCACTGAGCTAAATCCCTGGCCCAATGCAACTGCTTTGAAAAACACTCTGCTATTTCTTCAAAGGCTAACCCTAGAATGACCACAGGACTTGTTAAATTCTACTCTTACATGACCATCAGAATGAAAGACATCTGCTTACACAACACATGTACCCAGAGCATTATTCTTAAAAGCCAGAAAATGAAAACAAACTAAATCACCATCAACTGATGAGTGGATAAATAAAAGTGGCATAGCTAATAGAATATTATTTGGCAATAAAAATAAATGCGTTAATACACACTACTCTGTGAGTGAATCCTTAAGTGAAAAAGCTAGACATTTCTCATACATTATGATTCTCCTAATGTGATAGTCCACAATAAGAAAATCTATAAGGATAAAGTAGATTAGTGGTTGTGTAGCACAGGGTAGGGGGACTTTTAACTGACAGTGACAGTTAAAAGTAGAAGGTTTCTTTTTGAGGTGATGAAAATGTTCTAAAATTTATTATGATTATGGTTGCAAAATTCAGTAAATATTTGAAAACCACTGAATTGTACACTCTAAGTGGGTGAGTTATGTGAATTATATCTCAATAAAGCCATCATAATGGTACACTTCCCAGATTACTCCTTCCTATTCCTTGAACTATTTTATCATGTATTTTACTTCTCCAAATACTATAAATCATATAATATGTTATTTTTATAATTTAAAACAATTATCTTTCAAGGGTAAGTAATATATAAATGCCATGAAAGCGATTTATTAGTTAACCACGCATTTACCATTTGTGAAAAATTTCATTCTTTTGTATAAATCTGAGTTGGATTTATTTTCTTTCAGTGTGAAGAATTCTCTCTAAACATTTTTTAGGGGGTGTGTAGTTCTGCTGCTGAAAAATCACTTGAGATTTTGTCTAAAACTTTTACTTCTTCTTTGAAGTATATTTTCACTGCCTAGAAAATTTTGAGTTTACAGTTTTTGTTTGTTTGGGTTCTGCTTTTGTTTGTATTTGCTATATCAGTCCATTGTGTTCTGGTTTGCATTATTTCTCATAAGAAATCAGTTGGTGTTCTCATCTTTGCTCCCCTTCTATTTATCTGGCTATTTTATAGATTTTTCTCTTAAATGTAGTTTTTTTGCACTCAGCTTTTACAAGTGATGATCTTTGATACATTTTTGGCTTGTTTATTCCACTTGGAATTTCTATAGTACCTTTGATCTGTTAAATTATGTTTTGATCAAATATAGAAAGTATTTAGCCATTATTTTTAAGCAATTTTTTTTGCTTCCTTCCACCATCTCCTCTGAATCCCAATTACATATATGTAAGCCACAAGATATCTTTCTCAAAACACTAAATCTCTACTATCTTTGTAAGAATAATTTTTTTATAAATGCTTTTTTTTTATAGTTTTTTGTTTTTCTTGTTATGTCTTTAAATTTAATTTTTTTGATTCTTCAGTGACTAATGTGGAGTTAATTCCAGCAATTTTATTTTTTTTGGTACTGGGGACCGAACTCGGGTCCTTGTGCTTGCACAGCAGGTGGCAAAACCACTGCACTAAATCCCCCGCCCCAGCAATTTTTTTCTTTTATCTTTATCACTTCTTTTTTGTGGTGTCCCCAAACCCTATGACTTACTATGTGAGACAAGAGCTTCACTACTGAGCTGAGCTACCCTCTTAGCCCTGAGTTTTCAAACTTTAGATATTATATTTTTGATATTATTTTCACTTGGATTCTTTTCATACTCTCCATTTTATTTCTCATTATGCTCCTTCTCTTCTCTTTTCCTGTTTTTTTTTTTCAAAGTCAAGGCCTCACTGTGTAGTGCAGACTGGTCTTGAACTCATTATACACCCAAGCTGACCTTGAATTTACAATCCTCTTGCCTCAGTCTTCTGAGTGCTGGGATTACAGGTGTGTGCCATCAAGTCTGGCTTCTGTTTTCCTTAAGTACTTGAATATATTCAACAGGGTATTCTGTTAATTTGTAATATGCTATTGATTGATTTTTTATAATAATGGATCATACTTTTTTATGTGTATGTCCAGTAATTTTAATCAGGTGTGGGACATTATAATTTTTTGCATTGTTGACTGTCTGAATTTTGTTTTTTTCTTTTAGTGTGTGTTAATTTTCATTCCAATTGGCAGTTAATTTATTTGTTGATCATTTTGGTCCCTATAAGACTTCCTTATAAGATTTATTTTTTTGAAAGAACTGATCTTACATACTTTACACTAGGGCTAACCTAGATACCATCTAAGTCAAGGCCTTTTGATTGGTTTGTTGACTATGCTGAATGTCTTTTATTCTGGCTGATTATAACTCAAATGTCTCCCTATAACTTGTGAACTTCAGTAGTTGCTCAGGATTCATATTTAAGATAGTCGTTCTCTGCCTGGGTGGGTAGACATTCAAATGACAAATGTTCAATTTGGTATCACCCAGACTCTCTGGTCTCCTTCCATTGCTTTCTGGAGCTCTTTCTCTGTAATTTCCTGATGTTCGTCCTAGTAAATGCATGCTCTTTCAGCCTCTCAGAACTCCAATCTTATTCTCCTTAGCTCAGCAATCTGCTAGATTTGCTCAGGCTTCCTCGCCCTGGGTGAGGAACTGATTAATGGCTCAGAGCAGAAAGCCAAGATGAGTGTGAGGCTCATCTCCAGTGTTTCCCCACACTCCATGATCACAGTCCATCACCGCCTGTTTCTCCTTGTCTGAAAGGGTTATTTCACATCTTTTGTCCACTTGTCTGGTATTTTATAGAGGTGAGACCAATTTTGTACAAATACTTCATTACAAACAGGAGGGGATGGTCTCTCATCCTTTCCAAATTGCCTTTCAGTTTAGGGAAAAAATGTGTTATAAACAGAGCAATGGGATTTTATAAAAAATGAAGTATAGTCATGCACCACATAAAGACATTTCCATCAGTGAAGAACTACAGATAAAATGGTGGTCCTATGAGATTATATGGCCTAATGATGTTGTTGCTTAGTTTGTATAAGTACACTCTGTGACAGTTACACAAAGATGAAATCACCTTATAACACATTTTTTTCAGAACTTATCCCTGTTGTCAAGTTATGCGTGACTGTAAATGTAGGACACATTTCAAGAATGTTGCAAAAACAGAACTTGTTCTTCCTTGGATCAAAATGGTTCCCCTACCTAATTTTTAAAAATATTTCTGTCTATCTGAATCTGCTGATTAATTTCTTCTTGTGTTCTTTGCAAATTACAAACTCAAATCCTATAGATGCCCAGTGTAATAGTGTTTTCATAACTTCTGTGATAATAAGAATCACTTTTGGTGCTTGTTAAAAAATATTGCTTGCTTTCCAGATATCTTCCCTAGACATTCTGATATCCAGGGTAGTAGGAAGTCAAGAAATTTGCATTTCAAGAGCCACTTCAGATGCATATTTTTTCAGCAGACTAATGTGGGGCCACTACGTATGGGTTTACAGTGCAGATGCTGAAGCAAGAGGGCATAGATTTGAATACTGACACAGTATCCAGGAGCCCTGCTACCTCAGGCAGGTTATATTCCTCCATTTCCTTCAGGGTCCTGGTAGACAGTTGCCTGTTTTGTTCCTTACATGAAGGCATGTAGCCAGACTGGCAAGAATGGGCTAAAATCCAGTATTCTGTTTATGAAGCCAGAGAAAAAGGAGTATGTTTTTATAATTGGTCTACCCAGAGGGGTTGTCTTTCTCATTTTCACAGAATCACCATATAAGACTAGCAGAAGCTCTGTTTTCCTTATCTTTGAAATAAGGATAATCATATCAAGGCTAGCTACATAATATGTGGAGCTCCTGTGCAAAATAGAAATACAGGGCTCTTTGTTTAAAAAACAGGAAAAAAGCATTTTGCTGCCTTTCTTCTATTGCTCTCAACTTCTCATGGTGACCTTTGCTTGTCATTTAACGTTATACTTCCTTGAAAAATAAGGGTATTTCAGAACAATGCAGACTCACAGGTACCTAGGGCCCTGTCCTAGGACTCAGCATGCAGGACACAAGAGCCTGATCATAACACTCCCATGCCCAGACTGCCACCAGGAGCAAAGAGTAGCAGCACTTGCTGAACAGGGGTCATGGAGCAGATTGCTGAGAACCTGTTCTGCTGATGCAAAATGTTGTGTTGGTGGGACCGCACATGAACTGAGGCTCCAAAGGACTTCCACTCTGTGGTCCTTTGTCCCAACAGACTTTATTTACAGGTCACAAATTTCAAGATGGAATCCACAGAATTCAAACTTCAGACACAAGTTCCCCTACTTAGATATCCCAGGAAACTTCACTAGTTCCACATCCATTAACCTATTCTTAAATAATACTTCTGTTTGCTGAATCCTAGTTAAGTACTCATAGATGTCAGTTATAATTATGTTTTTACAAGGTGTTCAACTAGAAAGCTCAGTTCTACCCAGTCCCTGGTAACAAGCACAGACTCACAAACCATGGAACCAGAGCAAGTCTAACTGCCTGGTTCTTCTGACCATAGTTCTGTGGGGCATTGAGAAGCACTACCCCAGGCTCTGAGCTAGTCACTCAGTCTCTAGGCACAGGAGCTTATTGCCTAATAGGAAGAGAGACAATTATAGCACATGAGATAAACACTAAAAACATCATCAAGGTGGTACTGGAATACAAAGGGAGTTTGCAGAGCTTCCCCTCACAGCCTGTGGATAAGAGGTAATATTTAAACTGAGTTCTAAAGGACAAGCGGGAGATAACTAGGTGAAAATAGAGAGTCCAGAGCATCTTCTGAGCTCTAAAAAGCTGGAACTAAAATCCCAAAAGAAGGGAAAAAAATGGAACAGTAAGCTTCATGAGGACAAGTCACATATGAGGAATGGTAGGAAAGGGAGAGAGACAAACAGGATCTGAAACCTGAAGGGGGCATGGTGGAACAAGTGTACAGTCCCAGAACTCTGGGAACCAAAGTAAGAGGATCACAAACTCAAGCCCAGTACTGTAATTAATGAACTTAGAGGGACCCTGTCTCAAAAAAAAAAAAAAAAAAAAGGGCTGGGATTTGAAGGCCCTGGGTTTAAGCCCCAGTACTGAAAAAACAAACAAACAAACAAAAACAAGTTTTTTGAACTTTTCTCCCAAGCAATAAAGAAATAAGGTGAATTCAGTGCAAACAGGATATTTAAAAAGTTTTAGATGAAAAGTTTTACTGTGATTCTTGCATTTTAGAGAGATTCTCTGGGGGCATTCTAGGTAAAAATAGCTGTGATTATAGATGTATAATTTTTGCCTTCCAGAATCCTATGAAAATGCTCAAATTAAATTAAAATGTAGCTCCATGGGTTAGGAAGAGTATTGTCTACAGTCCAGCATATTAAGTTCAAGAAAGTTACAGTAAATAATGACATCAGATCTAGTGAAACATATATCATATCTCAATATATGCAGAATGATGTACTTTCTAAATAGAATATATCTTTTTTTAAATCATCCATGCTATATTTACAAAAATTAATCCTACTGTTCATAATAAAGAAATCTTCAAGAGGTCACAAAAACTAGAAATTTTACAGACCCATTATCTGATCATTATGCAGAAATAAAAAGTTTTTAAATTGTTATAAAAGTAGATAACCCAATCAATTGGATATTAGAAGGGAAAGAAAACTACTTTTGTATAGAATTGAAAGGCAAATAGAATACACAATTTTAAATGTTTTAACAAGTAACCAATAGGTATGGCTGTATATAAAAATTAATGAATAAAAGAATTATTTCCAGAAATATTTTACGGAAAATATTCAGGAGAAAATACTTCCTATGTTACTGAAACCTTTCCAGAGCATTGGAAAGGATGGACAGCTTCTTAACTGACCAGCTGTCAAAATACTGACCCCAAATACTACAATGTGTGTTAGATATAAAAGCTGTAGGCCAATTTCACTTAAAAGTACAGACATTCTCAATAATATATTCACAGAATAGTAAACAATGATTATGCATAGCTAAGGGAGGATTATTTCACATATACAAAGATGTCTTAACATTAATTATTTTAAATAAAATTTACCAATACAAATAGCCAAACAAAATTATAACATTATCTTGATAGAGGCCCCCAAAGAATTTATAAAATCTTTATAAATTTATAATTATTTATAATTTATAAAGTTTCCACTCTGAATTGATTACGAGCATAATTCTTACTAACCTTGAAATATAAAAATACTTTAACACAATGAATGATATGAATGTTAAATAAAAATACATAATTATACTTAAATAGTAAAACACTATAGATAATCCCTTTAAAATCTAGAAGAAACTAACATACTGAGTACCAGCATTATTATTTAATAGTGTTCTGAGAGCACCAGAAATAGTCCAAGAAAATATGAGACTTAAATTTTGGAAATGAGAAGAAAACAACTGAAATAAAGATTGTATTATTGATAACATGGAAAATGCATAAGAAGTACCTGGAAATCTATTAGCATTAAAGAGTGCTTAATAAGGTGGCTAGTTACAGAACAAATATACAAGCATTAATAAATTTAATCTATATTAAAAACAACCTATTAGAAAATATGTGAATAATAATCTCATTCATATAGCATTAAAACATGTTAAATTCTTAGGAAATAATTAAACAGAAAATAGGCAGTAGGTACATAAAGAAAATGTCATTGTTTTAAGGAACATGTAAATGATTATTTTAATATGGATACATAATGTTTTCCTCAATTGTTGGAAATAGTATTAATTTATAACTAATATAATTGTAACAGTCAACTAGAGGACAGCAACATATCAATGAACACAGGAGCTAGTGTAAGATCACCCAGGTAGTGTTTGCATAGCAGGCTGAGCCCACTATGTTGACAAAAATCTCATTTAAAGGGATATCATTGAAGGTATGAGCTCAGAAACAAGAGATTATGAAGACGTCTGTGAAGTGGGAAAACAGCCAAGAGTAGAGTCATGGAATCCAGGGAAGGAGAAGATACCGCAGAGCTAACATGGTGTGGGAGCAGTGAAAACACTAAAAGATATTTACCTTGCTGCTAAAGAACAGCCAGATGATGCATTTCAATTTTAGTATATGTGCTGCCAAAGTGAGCACAGATGATGCATTTCAGCAAAAAGGGAGAACTCAAACATGACAGTTGCTACAGAGGGGTCTGGAAAATAAAGTGTAGCATTAAAGACAGAGTTGGGATTTGGGAAAGAGCTAGTTAGATGAAGTAGGAGGGTGGAAGTCAGAGTGAGAAAGTAGTGACAAGAAGTGAGATGCCCCTTCTGATAATCTTGGCTATGAATGGGGTGAAGGCAGATAGAGTAGGGGGTACAGTGAACAAGAGAGTATTTTTCTTTGTGGGTTACATACAACTTGACCATGCTTGTGTTTTAATGCTGAAAAGAGAAAGGGTCTGTTGGGAGAGATGCAGGGGGGCTGATTGAGGAGCTCAGAGAAGATAAATGTTTAGTTAGGGAAAAGCAGAAGTAGAGGAGCTACCTGCCCATGTGGGACATGCTTCATTTCAGACATGAAGGAAGGGGGCTAAGTGGCCAGTGCTTTAGCTGGGGAAGGGAGAGAACCTGGGGAGTAGGTAGACCCTGGAATACATTCCCCATATGTGGGTAGTGGTTTTATATTCGATTGTCCCTCAAAGGCCCACGTGTTAAAGGTTTGGTCCCCAGCCTATGGCAGAATTGGAATGTGATGGAACCTATGAAACTTGGGGCCTGCTTAGATTGTTGGGGGCCCAGTGTATCTCTCTCTCTATCTCTCAGCCTGTGTGGCTGCTGCACATTGTTACTTATTGAGAGGGAGAGGTATAATGGGGTAGACAAATCTCTAGCAAGGTTGATAAAGAAAAATGGAATATAAATATAAACAATAATTCCATGACAAATTTAATTATTATGTGATGCAAATATGTACTAACAAAATTAAAATAACTCCAATATGTACAATATAAAAGAGATAACTACAGGTGAGTGGTTTTTTTAAATGTTGATGGAAAATTGTAAGTGAATATCCTTTATCTGAAGTGCCTGGGACCAGATATATTTTGAATTTGGGACTTTTTTCAACTTTTGAAATATCTGTATATACGGTAAATAATGAGATATCCTGGGGATGGGAACCAAGTCTAAACACAAACTCATTTATGTTTCACATGTGTCTTATCCACGTAACCAGAAGGTGATTTTATACAATAATTTTAATAATTATTTTCATTAAACAAAGTTTCACAGTGTGGGATTTTTCACTGCAGTATCCTGTTGACATTCAAAAACTTTCAGGGCCGGGGATTTAGCTCAGTGGTTTCACTGCCTGCTGCACAAATGCAAGGACCTGAGTTCAATCCCCAGGACCAAAAAACAAAAACAAAAACAAAAAAACTTTCAGATTACATAGCATTTTGGATTTCATGTTTTCAAGTTGAGGACATTCAATCTGTACAACTCAATATATTTTAGTAAATGAAGACAAAGAAAAACATTTGGGGAAAAATAACAAAATTGGCAAGATCCAAATTATAATTATAATGTGAAAAAATAAATAATTACTTTAAAATTGAGATAATTTCAATGATTGCCTCTTTTAAGTGTGTGTATACAGTATATAAATGTTAGAGCTATACGATATAAGTAAACATATTTCCAGGCCCAGATTGTTTTATATGTGAACTTCACTACTTTTAGGAGACAGATAATTTTATATGATACTTTCAAAAAAGTAAAACATGACAGAAGATTGACCAGTTTATTTAAGGTATGGGGAGGATACTTGGTACTTTCTTCTCTCTACACCGTTTTAAGCACTGAATCAGGTCTTCTATAAAATGCTTACAGCGTGGTGCGCAGACCAGCCACATCTTCAGATACAAAAGTATGTTAGGGTGATGCTGACTTCTGCAGTAAGGTCACCCCTGGACTCTGGGGTGACATGGCAGGGGAGGAACCGAGGTGAGGGAACCCTGGGACTGGTGTGGAAGGTGTGGGAGGAAGGTGTGAGCTTGTCCTTAATAGACCCCTGTGTGTGTGTGTGTGTGTGTGTGTGTGTGTGTGTGTGTGTGTGTGTGTGTGTTACTGGGGATTGAACCTAGGAGGCCCTCCTTCTGGAGATTCCTGATGAAGAGACTTATTAGCATCCCTATTCCCTCATGGGCCCTCTCTTTGGTCAGAGCTCCTGTCCGTGGTCTGTGGAGGTGTGAGGCGTGGAGTCTGCACACTGCACCACTTGAGCCTGCTTTCATCCTGTCCCCCACAGCACCCCTGTGACTGCTGATGAGCACCTGTTCCTTGGGGTTCTCCTGACACCTTTCTGCTCACCCCCTGAGACACCCGCTTCTCTCATGCCTTAAAAATGAGGTGCACGATGGCTTTGGACTGCTTCCCACCATCTGGGTTTATTAAAAGAAAAGCTGAGTGGTGAATGAGAAATTTGAAAAGTCTGGGGAGTGACCCAAGCTGCAAAGCAAAGTCTCCTTGCACTTTTAAAAGGTGGAGTGGCCATCTGGCCTGGTGGAGACAGTGGCTTTACACTTCCACTGGTGCATGGCTGAAGTCGTTTACCATTAAGTTCTATTTGAATAAAATGGTAGTAGACATTTAGGTAATATTACAGGGCAATAAATATTTAAGAGCCTTAGGGGCATGGGGTTTCCAAAGGTAGTTCAGATCCAGATGCTAAAAATACTTCATATATGTGTGTGCATATTTGTAACCTTTTTCAGACTTTTGGCTTTGGCTCACATAATGGAAGACTTTTCTCCCTCTCTCCCTTTTCTTTCACATTCTGAATTGTTTAAGAGTTTCCTGGCTGCAGTCCCTCACCCTCCCCTTCTTCTTCTTTTTCTTCTTCTTCTTCTTCTTCTTCTTTTTTTTTTTTTTTAACTACACTGGGTAGAAGAAGCATGAGGGAAATGTAGTTAAAATTCAAAATGCTTCCCCTTTATCATTACCATGAATCAACACAATAAATGAGCTCCTTCAGAGCACGGTAATAAGAATTTGATAAATCATCAGCCAAAAATTAACTAGATGTCAAAACAATCTTTGGGAAGTGTGATGGATTAGGGGTGATAGCAGCAATTAATCTCCCAGCAGGAGTTCACCAGAGAGACACAATGTAGGGAGATAGATGGGGGGATTCAGGCCTTGCAAGGTCAGGACACTCATGAAAGGAGCAGGTGGAGGCTAGAAGAGAGAGAGAGAGAGAGAGAGGAGAGAGAGAAACTGTTTGAGTCTGCAGTACCCAGGCACCCAGCAGCTGAGCTAGAGGTCAGTACGTGCCTTTGAAAAGCCCCGTCTCCAGCTGCTCTCTGATGAGGCAGGCACTTTTCCTCTTGCACTAATAAATGCCACAAGTCAGCTCCTGGGGCTCAACACATGCCTCCATTTTGGGGAGAGTTGGAAGACTTCATTTAGAGATCTGGGTAGCTCCTTGTAACCAACAGCCAAGAGGGAGGGGTCTGCAGGAGCAAGAAGGGAGAGGAGAGAGGAGAGAGGAGAGAGAACCTGAACCAGAGTCTGGAGTAACTGGAGCAGTTACTAGAGCAGGTCTGGACAGCCTGGGGCATGGGCCAGGGCACACTGATGGGCATGTGGAAAGAGGAGGGAGAGCCCCTACCAGAGCCAAGCCCATAAATCTCCTACCTTTCCATGGGGCTGCCTCTGTCACTGATTTATTTTTAGTAGGGTTCATAATATTGGAAGAAACAGTGATTGTAAGAGGACATAGAAAAGGCCCTATGTTTGCCTTCCTGGCAAGGTTGGGTCCTCAAGGCAGGCCACATCTCCGAATTCCCAGAGCACAGACCCAAAACTGAGACTTGAAAAGTCAATCACTGAACTGATAGAGGTGGTGGGGGTGGCAGTAAAGAGAAACAGGACAGAGGGAACAAAAAGGACACAAGGCTCTAATTAGTCAGTCAGAAGATGAGATCATAAACTGTCCCAGAAACACTTCACACTGAGAAACATTCCTCCAGGGCCTGTGTAATGGCTACAATATTTGCGGGCATTGGGTGGGCCCTGGGTGCTGATATCCTGGCTTGTTCCTTTCCTCCCCCAAGGGAAATACAGTTCTTTCTTACTAAAGATTCCAGAAAGATTTACCCCACCAGGGCTTTGATGCTGCTGCTGTTAACACTGCTAAATGCTTCCTGGCTACCTTTCTAGGAATCATAAAACAATCATAATGCTTGATGATTTCCTAACGCTTTTTAGTATACAAAGCTCAGTGAGAGTCCCTGGACTTTCTCAGGGAAGTTGATTTTTTTATGACACATCTTCCTAGCATACAACAACAGAATGCAAAAGATTATCCACAATACAGACTATTCAAAATTCCATTCTTGGAGAAGGAAAGTTAGGACAGAAAGATTAAAAGATGGGCGGGGTATTACTAATGTGTTAATGAAGGAAAGGGTAAGCACAAATGTGCCAGGGCAGCTGCTGATAACCTCAGCTCTGCCTCAGTGGGCATTTCTCATTTTTGGATTCTCTAGCTATCAGATTGGTAGTGTGTTTGTATCAGTCAGTGTTTACTAGAGAAACAGATATAACACAAGATATACAAATATATATAAGAATTTACAAGTTTGGCTTACAATGGACACTCACAGAGTCGGATGTGGAAGAGTGCAGAGGGCCTGTCTGCACACTGGAGACTGGAGGATTCAGTTGAAGGTCTGCAACTCACTGCTGAGTCTGTATTAGGAGGCTGATGGGTCTGTGATGGAATGCTGGAGAGTCTGCCTGAGAAAACAGGAGATGACATCCAGGGTGAAGGCAAAGACTGGAGGAGCTCTTCTGAAGAAACAAGCAGATTTGTCCTTCTTCATTTCCCTTTATACTATCCAGGTGACAAAGCCTAGGGTGGGTCTTCCACAACCTAAGGTGTGGAATTGCTGAGCCAATTTGGTTGAGCTTCTCTTACTCAAGTTGACACAATCAGCCATCACAGTGTTTCAGAGGCTAGATCACTTGATATTCTTTCCAACCGAAGCCAAGAGCACAACTATCTAGAGTTAACAAATTTTCAGAGCAATAGCTTGGTACTGTTTAGTTGCCAGAAAAGAAGGATAGTAACCTGGTCTTATCTTCAAGATAATGAAGTAAGCTCATAGCCTCTGGAGAATGCAAGTTGTTTCCCTGTGGCTGTAGCTTAGTTCTTGATCATCTGCCAAAGGTCCATGTGACAAAGGCTTGGTCCCCAAGATGGTAGAGCCTTTAGGAGGTGGGGCTTAATGAGTCTTCAGATTCTTAGTGGCATGTCCTCATGGGGATTGTGGGACCCTGTTTCTTTTTCTTCCTCTTACTTTTATTCTTGACAACAAAATGAGCAGTTTTGCTCTGCCTTGTGCTCTCACCATGATGTACTGCCTCACCACAGGCCTAAGCAACAGGACCAATCAACCATGGACTGAAACCTCTGCAACTGTAAGCCAAAATGAACTTTTCTGGTTATAAGTTAATAGATATAAAGTATGTATTAGAGTAATGGAAAGCTAACTAATACAGTTGCTGCTCACTAGCTATGGACATTGAACTAATTACTTAATTATGTCCTGTGCCAATTTTTCTTTTCTCATCTGTAAAAGGAGAATAACAATCATTTGACCTCATAGGATTGTATGAGTGTTGTGGTAGACTATAAAGTCTATCAAAATATTGGTTAATATCAAATATTGGTGTAAATTCATCAAATGTTGGTGAACAATTCTACTAGAGTTGACATCCTTGTCCTTTCTGCTATGACCATGACTTTCTTATCAGATCCATGAGCTAAAATATTTTAAAGCCAAGACTTAGTGGCTCAACATCATGAGACCAAGGTAAATGAAGGGGGCTGGCACAGGCTATCTGGTTGGTGCTATGGTGCAAGACCCTAGAGTGTCACCCTCTTTTCCACAGTGGTCTCAAACCACTGCCCTGCTTGCTTTGCCCTGTCAGCCTCCTCAGTAAGGATTTGGTGTCTGACTTTTAGACAGCACTCTGCTATCTCAACTACCTTCTCATAAATTATCTTTCTGTGGTGAGAGCTATGAGTAACCTGCTCCAGTCATTCTTCTCTTTCCCTTTTCTACAAGTCAAGCTTGGTGTGAGGGTTTCTGGATATTCTTTTGATATGTTGGAAACATGTTCTCAGGCTGTTTATTTTCCCTGCTACCAGACTGTCCATATGACCTTTAGGGCTTTGACTTTTGAAGGCCTGGCTTTTTGCAGAAGTCTCTCTCCAACTTCTGTTGGACAGGACAAGGTCAGTGAGGTACTCTCTCTTCCATGAAGAGCAAATGGAAATGCCAATAGGTTCCAGAAAGACAAAGCAGCTCTTTAGAGCTGATGGCCCAGACAATCCACAGCTGATCCTGTTTCACTTTGTCCAACACAGATTTTAGGATTTCAATACACCTTCTGGGCCCACAGTGTCAGCACAAACAGGCTGATAGGCATTGACACTCATGCGAAAGCCTGTACCCATGGTCATACATTCTGTCACACACCACATTCACACATACTCATCTATATAGACACACTGACTTGTCACAGATGTACAGAGTCACACCTGGAGTCACAAACAGAGATACACAGGCCAAGACACACATAGATCCATACACAGTCACATATACAAACACAAATGCATACTGATTTGCACACACATGGGTACACACACAAGTAGACAAGTGCTAGTCCAGGAAAGATGTCCAGCAGAGGCTTCTGCAGCAATGTACACTTTGTTGGGCTGTGAGAAGGTTTCTCCTCCCTGGCATGTATTTTAGAGGATAAGATTCTTTTTTTTTTTTTGCTACTGGGGATCGAACTCGGGTCCCTTTGCACTTGGGAGGCAGGCAGTGGAACCACGGAGCTAAATTCCCGGACCCAGGGGACAAGTTCCTTGAAGAATCACCACTAATCCTTCATCCAAATCCCCAGTGCTAGTGTAGCTGCTCTACATCCTGGATGTCTACTAATTCCTCTCTCACTGACCCCCTCAGGAACAGATCCTCAGTAGGGCAGGTGTGCAGCCTAGGGATCGATCAGAATTGATGGGAGACATAGTGTTACGGATTCATTTTTTTACTCTCCTTTCCCCCCCCAAAATATGTTGAAATCCCAATCCCCACTAACTCAGAATATAATCTTATTTGTACATAGTGTCATTGCAGATGGAATTAATTATGTTAAAATGAGGTTGAAGCTGGACTTGGTGGCGCATGGCTGTAATCTCAGCACTCTAGGAGGCAGGAGCATCACAATTTCCAGTCTGGTTTGGACAACATAGGGACTTATCACTAGAATCATAGAAGGGAGGAAGGAAGGAAGGAAGGAAATAGAGGAGGAAGAGAAGAGGAAAGGGAAGGGAAGGAAATGAAAGAAAAGGAAAGGGAAGGGAAGGGAAGGAAAGAAAGGAAGATAAGGTTGTCCTGGCATAGGCTGAGCCCCTGATTCAATGTGATTCACAGGGGGTGGCCCTGAAAGACAGGGGCGGAGATAGAACGACACAACTGCAAGCTGAGAAACACTCAGGGTGGTCTACAAGCTCTGAAGCTAGGGAAGAGACAGAGAAGAAACCTCCCTGAGGGTTTTAGAAAGAGTGTGGCCCTACCAAATCCTTAACTTTGAACTTGCAGCCTCCAGCAGAATTTCACTGTTGTTTAAGCCACCCAGCTTGTGATACTTTGTTCAGGCAGCTCTAGGAAACCAGTATATGTACATGCTTTGAAGAATAAAGTAGGATGTGTTTAATATTTTATTATAATTTTTTATTTGGAGAATCAAAAGTAAACCTTCTTGTTCTGGAAAAATAAGCATACGAAGAAGCATGTTCTTCCAGGGTACTGCCAGTAAGTAGAGGACAGAAAACCCTCAGCTCAGACCCTCTGGTGTTTCTGTGTGTCACTTGTCTTGGGCAGAGAAACTGAAGGCCTCATGATAGCTTCTAAGCCCAGATGGGCCTGTCCAGGCTTCCCTATGAAGTGACCTTGTGTCCCATTTCCCTCTTGGTCATTTGCTCCATTCCAGCCACATTGGCCTCCTCCCTCCTCTTCAGACCCACCAGGCCAGCTCTGTCTCCCTGTCCTCTTACAAAGCCTCCCAAGACTGGACTTTTCTGTCCCAGAGAGCGTCCTGCCTCACTCCTTTCCATCTTTGCTCAGATGTCACTTTCTCAGTAAGTCCTACAACCCTAAAATCACCTGCCTCCCAATTCTCCCTATTTGCTCTCTTTTTCCATAGTACTTACAGCTTTCTGATCTACCATGTAATTAACCTACTTCATATATATATATATATATATATATATATATATATATAGTATATATTGCATAAATTCCATGAAAATGTTGGCTCCAAAAAGGTGTATTTTGTTTTTGTTTTTGTTCTTTATTACCTTCTGCATGCCCCTTTTAATGTCTTAAATGGTGTCTGGAATAACAAGGCACTCAGGACATCTTTCCATATGAATGGAAACTCTTTCTTGTATATCCCACTGTGGACAGTGTCAAGCTTGTCTTTAACATTTATTTGAAGAGAAGATTGATTTAAATATCTGTGAAGCTAGAAGACCTGTAGACTGGAATGGGAAGCTGTCCAGGCCATGGAGGCAGTCCTGAGCTGGGGCCCAGGGAGACTTATGTACAAAGGACAGAAAAACCCAGCTGCTGCCTGGTACCCACTTCATGGAATTATTAGGAAGATGAAACAGATCTTGCATTTAAAAGTGCTCTGAGGTCCTTAACAAAAGACATGCTATGATAATGGAGTGCTATTACATAAACTAAATCCAAAAGTGTATGGGAAATGGCTGAATTGAATCTCAGCCAGTCTCAGAGCAATTTTTTTCCCTGAAAAATTTAATAGCACAGCCTACAAAGCTATGATGCAATTTTTTCACGTTTTTTTTTTTCTTATCAAATGTTCCTACCTACTAAATTTCTTCACAGGTGCTATTCTCTTTTTTTCCTTGATGGTAAATAGATCTACAATAAAAATTTCTGGATGGGACTGATGAGAAGTAGGCTGTACAAATCGCTGGTCCAAGAATATGCCTCTAGAGTTTCTTTTCTTTTACACTGGTTCCTACCACAGGGAATAAAATGTATTACTGAGAACAAATGGCTGCATATTTAATTATATCCAACCCTAAAGCATTTTTGGTTTCATATTTCAAGTGCTCTTTGTTGTACAGGGGATGTTAAGAACTGAACTATGTGATATTACTTAATTTTAAGGGCAGCAAATGTGACTTGGACAACAGTTGCTAATGTCAGACCTTCTGCATACAGATTCCAAATACTATTTCCTTCTTCCTTTGACTAGTTCTCATGCTATTTAGTGCCCTCTGCTGTCTGAAAAAACTGCCTAATATAGTAGGTATATTATAAGAGGACAATTAGTTTGTTTTTTCCCCCTTAAACTGATTTTAGTGCAAATGTTGGCTGTCACCTGTTATCATTCTGAATCCTACCTAGTAAGAAGGCTCTTGCTGGGCACTCTATTGGTTTGGAGAAAGCTGTTAAGAAGTAGCAGCTTTTTATTCTCTATTCCTACCTTCAGAGTGTGCTTCCTGGACCACTAGCCCTGAAAAGGGTGGAGTGGGAGAGCAGGGGAAATTAGAGTAGATGTGTCATCATTTATAAAGAAGAAAGTCAAAGTATTATCATGTGTTTCAGGACTAAATACAAATGGCTCTGGAACTCCCTGGTTGAATTCCATGATAAAAGCCCAATCTTTTGTATTTATATTTTAGGACTTTTTTCTAAATAAGCCAAATATATCAAAAACATTTATTCTTTCATAACTACTATTATTTAAAAATGTTTTTATCTTGGGAACGTGAATGGTATAGCTTAGACCCTGGAGGTCATATCTGAGTTTTAAAAAAATCTAAGTTTTCCCCCTTTGTCAACTTTATATTAAGTAAGTAGTTGTATTAGTCTCTGTTTTCATATCTATGGGGAAATGTACCTATCCAATAGAATTAGTTTGAAGATCAAATGAGGAGGTGTGAACAAAATTCTTATTCAAGAAACTGGAAGATTGTAAGGACCAAGTAAATATATTTGGTTTTTGCTTTTCATTTTTCCTTTATGTTTGATTCTAGTTCCGTGCTCTAATCACATCCATATTTTAAGTTCAAATTAAAGATTTCACAGACATCATTTTTTCTTTAATATAGTAGTATCTTGGCTTGTTGGTTGGGAAGAGAGAGGAAAAGAGCCAGAGAGGAGGGAGAAGATGAGCGAGATTGCTACAGGGACACTTGAACTTTTTCTTATTTTGGTTCTTATTGCTGCTGAAGATGTGAATAAGAGGCGATCACTGCAAAATGTATCATCTTTCACTAAGAAAGACATAACACAAACTCAGATAATATAAGACACACCTACTCAAATGAAAAAATAAGGAATAGTCATTTATCTTGAAGGGATAGCATGGACTTTCAGATTTATCAATATTATACAAAACTATTTTTTTCCTAACATTTAAGCATGGAAAAACACAATGTCCCCTGAATTCCACTGATAAGTCACAATAGTCAATGTTTGTTCTTTGATTTCCTCTGGTCCTGAAAGTTCAATGCATCTACTATCAAACTAGTGTAGCATAGAAATCAACATTTTTTTCTCTTCTACTGTGAGAGTCAATCAGGACATAAAGGACAGTTCCTGTTAAATATGTAAAACAGTTTGCACTGCCTCGTATTTCCTCCTAAAGATGGCTTCTGAGAACAAGACGCATGCTTTCTCTAAGCATCTCAATTATTAAATTGGGTCTGCACACCTTTTAGACATCTGATGGAACACTAAAATATTCTTGGAGTGAAAGAGGTGGAGCTTCCCATCCATAGAGTCTTGTGCCCTTCCCCAGCCCAGGATCTGAGAAGTTTGCTGGTGGCTAGAAGAAACAGGATTCTAAGTTGGAGCACATCTTCAGTGCCTTGCCAACACTGGAGTTCTGTGCTCTTCCAACCTGTTTACCAGAGCGATAGAATTCAAGTGAAGATGTTTATATGGAAAGAAGCCTCTGGGCCCATATTCACACTTATTTCAGCATGTCACAACCCTCATAAACCAACTGGGAAGAAATAGTCAACTGAGACTGGACAGGCAATTTTGTACTCTGCTGGTATTCATCAATGACATACAGAAGAACAATATATTTTTTAAAAAATTTAAAATCTGCAGATATAGATCAGTGTTCCAGCACATCCTTTACATGTTAGATCTTGGGTTCAGTCCACAGCATTAAAAAGCAAATTATTGGTGGGAAAATCAGTGAGATTGTATTATAATAATTATGCATTGGAAATAACCAATACATTGTTAATGGTAGAAAACCGAGTCTTACATTGTTATTTATTGAAATGTATACTGAAGTCATTCTAATGGTACATAGTGTATCTCGGGTGTTTGAGGGGATCATATGCACTGTATGATTGAAATATACAGTGAATGTTTAAATTTAAGAAATTTGTTACATTAAAAGTACATTGCCATTAATCCCCCTCAAAATACGCTTCTTCACTTTGAATGCACTATCCCATTATTCTTGCCACTTTCTGAAGCACTTCTGGATGTCCTCTTTTGTGAGGTCTGATCCCAAATATGGTGAAAGCTGCTGCCAAGTGCCATCCAATGGAAAGGCAGGCTTGTAAAAACATAGTGGTGTGCTCATTCACTTTATTCACTGGCTCTGACACACTTATGAGGTTGGCTCTTGACCAAAGCCAAAATGAAGCTGAAAAAGGCAAATGTTTTGAATCAATTCAGAATATTGAGACTTCCAGGACAATGCAACTAAAGACTCTCATGCAAGAGGGCTTCCAGTACTGCATCAGAATGTATCAACAAGGATGGAATAAGTGTGTTTGAATTGAGTGGGAATATTTTGAAGGAGATTAATGACAACTTGTCTTTTATTGAATTACTTTCTTTAAAGGTTTAAATTTTCACTATATTTTTGATCATGTACCATACTGTAATAAAAATCATGAATTTGGACTTACTTGAATAAGACTTTTTGCTATGAAAACTTATGGTGTGACTGTATCACAAATATTTATATGAATATATAAATATTTATAAATATGTGCTGTGTGGTATTTTCTGTGGTACAGGTGTAAGTGTAACTGTGTGTGTGTGTGTGTGCTTACATTCATTTGTGTCCCTACAAAAATAAGTAGAATGTGTAGGTAGCTATGTACAAGCATGTTGTCTGGTAAGAAGTACATAAGACCAAGCAGAATTATGTTCAAAGACCACTGAAGCTGGTACAGTGGTACACACTTATAATTTCAGTACTATGGGAGGTCTAGCCAGGAGGGTTCAAAATTCAAGCACAGCCTCAGTAACTTAGCCACTTAGCAAGACTCTTCTCAAAATAAATAAGAAAGGTCTAGGTGTATAGCTCAGTGCAATGGCCCCTGAATTCAAGCCCCAGTACAAAAAAAGAAAGAAAAAGAGAAGAAAGAACCCCCCCCCCCACACACACAAATCATACACACCACAGGGCACGCACACACACACTCCAAAACAAAACACAGTGAGACACTGAGATCATTTGGTAGGGTTGGTCACAGAATTCCTGGAGGATGATATTTAGACTGTATCCTTAAAAGGCCAGTGGAAGTCAGCCAGGTGATGTGCAAATGCAGGCAACATAAATCAAACACATGGAGAGCAGAGGAAGGTCATGGAGACAGAAGCCTGCTGTAGTCACCAACCTGCGAAAGAAGTGTACAGTTGGAAGATTAGGTAGAGGTGTGGCATAGTGGCAAGGGAAGGGGCTGAGGGAACAAGCAAAGTCCGGAGTAAGGAAAACTTTGGAGAACATGATGAGGACTTTAAACCCTCATGTTAAGGTAATAGGAACATTTGATGCATCGTAAGAAGAGGATCAGTGGCCTCAGCTTTTCATTAGAAGAACATGAAAGTCATGTGAAGACTGGCAGGAATGGGGAATCCACACTTGGAAGGTTGCAGGAGGGAGAATCTCAGCCTGGTGAGAAAGGTGAGGGCTTGCTGTCACAGTGCCCGGAGAATATTCAGCTGTGGGTGCTCTCTTCGAAGTGGAGGCAGGAATGGAAAAATAGATGTCTGGGGGCAGGGATTTAGCTCAGTGGTTCCGCTGCCTGTCTCACAAGCCTAAGGTCCTGAGTTCGATCCCTAGTACCAACAAACAAACAAACAAATAACAACAACAACAACAACAAAAGAAAAATGGGAGTTTGAGGGCAGGCCTGATGTTCATCAGCACTCAGGGTGTGGTAGAGGAAGAAGTCCGGTAGAAAAGACAGGTAGGTAGGGACTGTCATAGAGAAAGGAGATCCAGAGAAAGAAAGGGACCAGGGGACAAGAAGGAAGTTCAAAGAGGGTGAGGATAGTGGTGGTATCAAGTGCTACTGGTAGGTCAAATGGATTAATAAGATGGTGATAAATAAACATGAGACCATTGATGATAATTATGGTAATTTTCTGTGGAAGATAGGAGTAACTGGGACTGAGAGTAATGACAGCAAATATTGTATAGGAACATTTACATTCCATCTCTGCTTTCAACCACTTTCTATGGGTTTGGTGTGATTGAAGCTTCTTAGTCACTTCAAATAAATGATCCTTGTGGATAAAACACCTTTGAAAAGTGGGGCAGGAAGGCAACCAAAATTTTGGTTCTCTTTCTGTCTCTTTTAGACAGCAGCTATCTTCTTCTCAATAAATTTTTTCTACTCTTAACCTCCATTGTTCCTAGAATTCATTCTTTGATTTTAGAGAACATGAACTTGGATTGGGAGTTATAATATCCCCCTTGTTTGGATTATTTTTGCTTATTTGTATACCATTTTTGGATTGTTGGGTGCCCTATATCATTTTGGAGGTCTTTCCATTGAGATCATTGAATGGAGGGAGAAACAATAATGGAGTAGTGATCAGCTGAAAAATTCAACATCTGCAAGATTTTGAATCCAGACGTCTTGAAAATAAAACTTGGTGAAGAGAAAAATAAAAAGTAGATCGCCAGGAATAAGCCTTAGATAAGAAGAGAAGCTTGGATCTCTGAGAAATCTTACAACCTTGAGATGACAATTATAAAGCCAAAAAAATAGAACAGTAAAAAAAGACAATGTCTGGGCCTTTGATGGTGGTACCTAGCTATGGAACTGATACCAGAAACTGATGACCTGTAGATCTCAAATTCTTGGTCTCAGAACTTTTACAATCACATCCATTATTGAGGAATGTTAATATCTTAGCTTTGATAAATGTCCTATGATTATATAATATGTTAACATTAGATGAAACTTGATAAAGGGTACATAGGAACACCTTTATCTCTGCCACACTTCTGTAAATCAAATCTAAAATTGCTGTGAGACCATACTCCTGTCATCACAGAACTTGGTAGGCTCAGAAAGGAGATCACCCATACTTCAAGGACAGCATGGGCTAAATAGTGAGTACAAGGCCAGGCTGTACTATATAGCAAGATCCCATCTCAAAAAAAAAAATTCAAAATAAAAAGTTTTAAAACTTATTGAGAATTCCTCAAAAATTTTCACTTATATAAACTATATCTATTGATGTTTACCATAGCATCAATAAAAATGGAGAGATTTTTGAAAATTTTATTAATTCATTTAAACATAAGAATGATATGTGTTAGGCTGGGGTATTGCTCAGAGGTAGGGTGTTTTGCCTAGTATACGCAACATCCTATGTTCAATCTCTAGCATCATAAGCACACAAAAATAACAATAATATACATCACTTACTAATATAAGTAAGATGTTCATTAAAGTTGTATTTTCCAAAATAAGCATAAATTTATTGAGAAGAGTTTTATACTTCTGCAAATTTTTCAATGTTTGCTATCATAAAAGGCAATTTGATTCTTAAACAAATAAAGAGATCCTTGTGAAGCTAAAGGAAATCTGCATAGACTGTCTAGCTTCACTTACTTTTAGTTACTTGCTGTTATCACCAGTTTTACAGGTCCCATCATTAAGAAATGTAGCTTTGTGGTAGATAACACCTCTGTCATCTGTGTTGCCAGTTACCTGCATTGTTTTTCATGAGTTAGGAGATAATATTGTCTAACTCAACTGGTTCAAAACATCATATCATTACTTGGGCTTGTGCAAGGGACTCTTGGACATCAGATGGGCAAAACTCCATTTGCAGAGGACATTGATGCTCTCATTTTCTCTACACACATCCTGTAAAAAGTCATGCAGTCTGATCACTCATGTGCATGCCTTGAGACTTGGGTCCCCCTCTCCTCATGTTTGGTTGCCTCACAAGTAAACTTTCATTTGTAAAATTTTATTTCAGTGGTAAACATGCTTTTTGGTGGGCAAAATGGGCCTGGTTCAGTAAAACATGGAGATGGTTGCTTGTCATCTCGGTCGCAAACATTCCCCTTCCCTTTGTGGAATCACATATGTTAAAGGGGTTTCATTCAGCCTTCATATGTTAGCCAACTAGACAGCATCATTACTAAGAGGAAAAACATCAAGTCTTGCATCCTGAAACAGAAACTTAGGCAAAGAGGTTACATTGATGGTTTGATTACATTATGCTGAAAGTCCATGTGCTGGAAACTTAACCCCCAAAGCCCTATACTTACTGTATTAGGAGGTGGGGCCTTTGGGAGATCATTAGGATTAGTCAGGTCATCAAGGTGGGGCCTCCATGATGGCATCAGTGGCTTTATAAGAAGAGGAAGAGCAACCCAAGCTGGCTCACTTGTTCTACCTCACCATGTGGTACCCTCTGCCATGCTAACATGCAGTGAGGAGGCCCTTGCCAGATGCTCCTGTGCAGCTTTGCACTTCCTTGCCTCCAGAACTGTGAGCCAAATAGACTTCTTTTCTTTGTAACTTTCCCAGTCTATGGGAAGTTCTGTTGTAGCAGCACAAAACTGACTAAGATAATTTATTTACTCAGTTTCAAAAGGGAAAAGAATAAAAAGACACACCACAATCACAATTTCCCTAAGCAACGCTGCAAGTGCTATTATCCTGTGTGATTATTTTGACTTGATTTGAAATGTTTATTCACATACTTACATGAATGACTAATCAAAAGGATTGTTAAAACTGCCTTACATATGTGAAACACCTTCATTATAATAACGAGGTTTGTGGGGAACTTATATTATGTTTTTAATTGCTTTTGTCAGTCAAAAATATCAACTGAACCCCTACTAGAAGCTGAATGCTGCATTTGAGCCTGGAGACAGCATTACAAAGAAAGTACAGAAAACCCTTGATTAACTTGAATGCTTGGGGCATGCATGTTTGATTAATTAGGTTTTTGGGTGAGCCATTGAACCCTTTATGAACTGCAATGATTTTTGTTCCAAGTCTTTTAAAAATCCTGGTCCAACTTTCTGGAAAGATGTTGACCCAAGCACAGGGTTTAACTCCCTTTCTCTCTGATTCTAATTGACATGGCCAAAACAATCTAAAAATAAGAGAAATTCCATTAGTGCAGGAAACAGAGGAGGAAGGTCACCCACAAAGGAGATGCTAGAAATTTCTGCTAGATACAGCCCAAAAATGCTAGAGCTGAGGTAGAAAAGCATGAGCTTCAGAGGTTGAGGACCACATTTTGTGTTCAGCCTTACCAGCAGCTGAGCCACTGGATCCTAGTTTAACCCTTTGTTGTGGTTTTTGTCTAGATGTCTGCTCAGAGCCTCAAGTGGGTAATAGATGGGGCTTTTCAGAGGTGGCTGGATCCAGAGTGTGTGATGCTGGGACTAAGTGTGTTTACTGAATTAGTCCACTGATTGATTTGGCATAGTTCTGGGAGAGAGTGCTACCTGCCCTAAGGGAGAGAATATAATGGGACAGAAAGAAGCTGCTATTGTCACTTGTTGCATGCTGCTTGCTGCCTTCTGCCTGCCCTGCTTTGCCATGAACTATTTCTCCTCTGTAATGCCCCTCTGCCATGCCACCCTGCCTTGGAGCCAGCTGATTATGAACTGAAACCTCTACAAACTGTGACCCAAGTAAGCCTTTCCTCTTTTAACTTTGGGTATTGAATACTTTGTCTCTGCAACGAAATAATAACTAAGACACCTTTGGTGACTCAATGTTCTCATATATGAAACTTCTGGATCATATGATTCCTAGTGTACTTTTCAGCTCTCAGGATCCACGAGACCACAGTGGTTGAGACACATGCAATATAAAATCACAGTGTTCACATTACCTTCTTTCTGTTCTGGCATATATTAAACACTGAATAAAAGCTATCATTTTTATTTTTGGAGGGGTTAATCATACATTTTAAAATTTTATTTTCAATTGACACCTAATTATACACATGTATGGGATATACTGTGATGCATTGACTCACATGCACAATGTATAATGATAAAATAGAGTAATTAGCTAATCAACCCCACAAAAGTTTATCATTTCTTTATGGTGAACATATTTTAAATCCATTCTTCTTGCTATTTTGAAATATACATTAAATTATTATTAGCAATATTCACCCTATTGCATGATAGAATTACTCCTCCTTTATAACTGTAGTTTTGTACCTATTAACCAAACTCTCTTTATCCCTGCATTCATTCCTCCCCTTCCTAGCCTCTGGTAGCCACTATTCTATTCTCTACTTCTAAGGCAGTGGTGGCTAGCCTATGGCATGCATGCCACAGTGGGCTGTTTTTTTCTCTGAAAGCTCTAAAATGTTTTCCATCACTGCTCTAGGAGATCAACTTTCACAGATGACTAAAAAAATGTAGTATTTTTCCTTCTGTGTCTGGCTCGTTTCACATAACATAATGACCTCCATATTCATCCAGTTTGCTGCAAATGACAGAATTTTATTCTTTTTAATGGCTGAATAATGTTCCATTTGGTAGGTATACCACATTTTATCATTCATTTATTGCTGTTCCCCAAAGTTGAATCCATATCTTGCTTGTTGTGAATAGAACTGCAATAAACATGGGAGTGCAGGTGTTCCTTTGTCATAGTGATTTCTTTTCCTTGAGGTGTGTCTTGGTTACTTTCTTCATCACTGAGACACAATATCTAACACCTACAACTTAAAAAAGGAAAGTTTATTTTGGCCCACAGTTTGTAGAGCTTTCCTTCCATAGGTGGTTGGCTTCAACAAAGAGGGGGAGGGGCATGGCAAAGGGGAATCTCAGAGAAGAAACAGCTCTTGGCATGGTAGATATAAAGCAAAGCACAATCAAAGGAAGAAGGAGGGAAATAGACCCTTCCAGGCCATGTCCCCAGTGATCCTACCCTTCTCCAACCAGGCTTCCCCTCCCAACATCACATATAGCTATAAACTCATCAGCAGATTAATCTACTGATGAGTATCACAACCCCATAATCCAATCACCTCCCCAAAGCTCCATATATGAGCACATGAGGCTTTGAGGGGACATCTAGATATAAACCATATCATTCTACCCCTGTTCTCCAAAAGACTCATGTGCATCTCTATGCAAAATGCATTTAGTTCATCTTGAAGAATTTCCAAAGTCCTGATAGTTTCAGCATTGCTGAAAAGTGCAAGTTCAGGGTCTTCTCTGAGATTTAAGGCAAACTCTTAGCTATGAGCCCATATAAACATGAAAAGAAAGTTAACAGTGCCGACATACAAAGGCATAGGGTAAACCTTTCATTCCAAAAGAGAGAAATAGGAGGATGAAAAAAGAATGGGACCAAAACAAGACCAAAATCTAGTAGAACAAACAATAAATCCTGTAGTTTCATGTCTAATACTTGGGGCAAACTGTGGTGAGATGTGAACTTCAAAGAGTTTAGGTGTCCCACCTCTATGGCACTATCAGTGGTTGTAGCCCTCATGGCTTCTCTCTAGGGTTGGCTTTGCTCACTCCTTGTGACATTCCTCAGATGACTGATTTTCCTAGCTTTTCTAACATTCTGGGGGTTTCCACAGTGCTTTCAGCTTCACACTCACAGCTTTGCACATTGCCCTCTCAGGGGCACACTGCCTGGCCTCCCAGGCCTTCTTCAAAAATCTGGGTAGAAGCTTTCCTAACCTCATAATTCTTACATTCTTCATGTGCCTAAAACCAGCACCAGGTGGATGATGCCAAGCTCTGCGGCCAGCTGGAGCAATAGCTGAGCTCTTTTGTATCTTGGTGGTGGTTGCAGAGGCCTCTGAATTCCTGGATGGGTGATCATGGTGAAGTAAATTCAGGGGACTTAATGCACAATCTCTAGGCTGCTCTCATTCTAGAGTATGGTTCTCTGGGGCTCTCTTCAAAGCAAAGTCTTCTCAAAGCAAAGTCTTTCACGTTTGCAATTTTGAGCCTGCAAAGGTGGTTCCTCACATTCCTTCAAGAGATTTTTTTCCCTATTGGTATGTTCCAAATCATTTGGTTTCTTTTTAATGATAATCCTTTAAGTAACCAAGTTCTCCTCTGGTCCATCTTTGCAGACCCTAACCATACCACAGCTTCCTTTCTGGTCCAACTAAAAACTTTTTAAATCATTCAACTGGGCTGTTGGCTCTTGATTCACAATGTAGAGCTGGCTATAAACCTCTAATAATATTCAAACCACAGCCTGAGTGGTTTGAATATTATTGGCTGCCTTGGAAATTTACTCAGCCATATGAGTCCACTACTCTTAATTTTTGTCTACCTCAAAGTCTCTGAACATGTGAAAAATGCAGACAAATTTTCAGCCAGAGAACATCACACATGTAGCTGAGTCCCTCTCCCAATACAGTCCTTCTTCCTAACTAAAACCTGTTGGGTCTGGAATTTTCTGGCTGTATTACTGGAAACATTCTGGTCCTCTAAGCTTTGACCAGAATCTCCTATTAAGTTTATCCCACACCATTCCAAATGGCTTTTCCTGCCAGCATCTCTTTCCAAACTTCTCCTGCAAGGCAGTTCCAAAAGTTTCTGAACCACATGGTCAGGGAGCATCTCAGCAATGACCCCACTCCTGGTACCAAAAACTGACTTAGTTACTTTCTTGTCACTGATACAGAATACATGACGCCAACAATTTAAAGAAAGGTTTATTGTGGCTCACAGTTCACAGAGGTTTCAGTTCATAGTCGGCTAGCTCCAAGGCAAGGTGGCATGGCAAAAGGGAATAGCAGAGGAGAAACAGTTCATGGTATGGCAGACAGGAAGCAGATCTCAATCAAAAGAGGAGAGAGGGAAATATACCTTTCCAGGTCATGCCCATAATGATCTGCCTCCTCCAAGCAGGCTTTACTTCCCAATATCACATTTAGGTATAAACTCAGTGGACTAAGCCAGGGATAAGTACCATACACCAATGATCATATCACTTTCCAGAAGCCCCACCTATAAGCACATGGGGCTTTGAGGGGACATCTAGATATAAACTATAACAGGTTGTATATACAGAGACAGGATTGGTACTAAAAACTGTTATTATTAGCATCATTATTTATGATACCAAAAAAATACACCAACAAATTTGTAATTATACTTACAGGCATATATTCATAATCACTGCAAATCTTATTTATATTAATAAATATATAAGGTACATATGCAAATATATATATCTTGATTACACAGTAGACATACATATATGCAATGTGTGTGTGTGTGTATGTGTGTGTGATAAGGAGATGGGAGAATGATTAGAGATAAAAGCAGATAACATGAGGTTGGAGTGGTTTTCCATAGCATGTGAATTTTAAATATTGTTTTACCAAGACAAAAAACCCCAAATTAGTTAGACAGGAGTCCTATCAGCTTGCATAAAGAGACAAAAATGTAATCTTTGGGTAGCTAGTGTAACTGAGACTTGCAGTATGAACAGACCAGAAATCCCTGGATGGAGCCACTATAGTCTCTGAGGCCTGGTGAAGAACCAGAACTTGCCTCTGCCCTTCATGCTTCAGAAACTGTCAGAAATCAGTCTGTGTTCCAAGGCTACCAAAAGCAGGGGTTCTTTCCCCACTTCAGCGGCCCCACCACATTCTCATTTTTCTCTGCTTTGCTGGCTGGAACCCAGAACTCCCAAGACAGATTTAAGTAATGTCAACTGGTTATTACCCAGGGTGGTGGTACTTCCCGGGCAGGGTTCCTGGGCCAGACCATCTCTTAGGCTGTGGAGTTTTCTGGTTTGGAGCTTGCTAGTTTATTGTTTTGGGTTGAGTTATGTTCCCACAAGAGAAAAGTTAAAGTCCTAACCCCCAGTAACCCAGAATGTGACTACATGGAAATAGGGTCTTTATATAGAGGTAATGAGCTTAAAATGAGATTTTCAGGATGGATACTAATCCATTTGACTAACAAAAATGGGAAATTTGAACACAGAGACAGACACACATAGAGGGGAATATAAAAGGAAAAGATTCGAGGAGAATGCTATAGGAGGAGAGAGGCAGAGATTAGAATTTTGTTCTCACAAACTCTGGAACATCTGGAGCTGCCCAAAGCTGGAAGAGGCAAGAAAGGATCATTTACCCTACAGAAGGAGCATGGCCCAAATTAGACTTCAGACTTCTAGCCTCCAATACATGTCTGTTGTCCTAAGCCATCCAGTAGGTGGTACATTGTTTCAAGAGACTCCTGGTCTTGTCAGTGACCAGTACCATTCATGGCAGCACCTGAGGTGGCAGTGGCTGACACCAGCCTTACCAGGAAGGGGCTGTGCATGTAACAGGAGCTTCAGGTTTCATAGATGGACCAATGTAGATGTGATTTGATTAAAATGAGGCTTCAATATCTGGTGAGGTTTTATGCTTTCGTGTTTTGCAGCATGATTCATTTATGTTTAGGTGATCAACTACTCAATTATATGATTACATAATGTTCATTCAACAGACTGTGGTTTTCTCAAGGGCAGGACCAAACTCTCTGTGGCTGAAAGCAGGGTCTCTGGAATCACTATGGGAAATAAAATCTTGCTCTTCTATTTAGAAGCTATGTGACCTCGAGCAAGTGACTGAACTTATGCCTCAGTTTCCTCATCTATTAAATGGAGATGATCTTTATAGCGCATATCTCTTGCTTACAGGATCAGGTGAGTTATTTCATATAACTCTGATAAGAATGATGGGGACAAAGTAAATACCCCACAATGTTAGTGAGGATATAAGCTTCCATATTTCCCAGAGCCTAACATAAGCTGTGCCATGTGTGATGAACCCAATAGACATTTCCTGAGCGACAAAAGCACAGTATTTTCTCAAGTGACATCACTGTGTTTTGGCCAAGTGATGTGGGGGAGGATGCATCAGAGAAGGACTACGGGATTTCATAGGCCTAATCTGGGTCTGCAGCACAGTGGAGAGAGCAAAGCATGGACTCTCATGGTGCTGTAATCCTTGTATTTTCATTAGAAGAAACAATGAAAGCAGGGGTGCAGAGTCCAGGCCCTGCACCTTGTTCCACTGTGACCCTCATTCCTTCCATCAGGTGCCTGGAAGGCACAAGAGGAAAGGCCATTTAGGAAGCTAGTCACATACTTGCTGCATTGATAAAGGAGCAATTTGCTCTTTTAGTCACCAGGGCTGATGATTCATTGCCTGCTAATTGATTTGAGAAAGAGGGCTTCAGTCCCATCCAGTATGTGACAGAGGGGGAAATGCTTTGCATTCACACCACTGAGAAAAAGAAAAGATGAAAGGAAAATTGCCACTCTTTGACCTGAATGAAGGGTGTGGATCTTTTTGCTTTTTATTTCTTGGGGGGTATCTAAAGGAATGATTGATTTTTACTAGGTATTGTACAAATACTTTTCTCTTCCACTATTGTCTCCAAGTCCTTATATTGAAGTTTACTCATACCTACAAAACTCAGGCAACATCTGTGCAAACTTTGGAAGCCATATCAACAGTTTCAGGCCAGAGGGAGTCTGCCTAACATTACAAAAGATGTGTACGGGACCTCAGCCCAGTGGCTCTATAGCAAGGCTCATTACTGAGGCCCGAGCTCCTCATCTGCGGAAATGCATAGAGTCTCTGTTCTTGTGGGTTTTCTGAGCACTTACCATCCTCTGTAGTCAACAGTCTGTACAGAAAATCTGAGCTTTCAGACCGTGTTGTTCAGTGAGGTCAGCACACCCTTTTGATTGACAACTGTAAAAGGAACAGAAGAGGGGAGAATGATATTCTTTGGAGTACTGGATCTGAACTCCATAGGGAACACACAGGCTGTGAACCTGTGCTCAGTTTTGTTTTTCAGTGATACTTGATGTGCAGGGATATGGGCATGGGCAGCTGTGCCCTTGTAGCTACATTGTCTCTTTCCTTGGCTGGGGTGACAAACATACTCCTATACATCAAGTGACAGGCCAGCGGCAGTTCCCGATGCATCAGTACTTGGGGTCTTGGCCTCCATGCTTTCCAGAGAGCAATCCCTGGGTCTGGGCAGGAAGCACTCTTGTGTGGGCCAACCAGCTAATGGGCCCATGTCTTGAGCCAAAGTTCCTTTTCCTTGACCTCACTTTTCCTCTCTGAGAAACTTGCTATCCTAAGTGTGTCTCTAACACTTTCAAAAGATTATCACTTTCCTCTTTGTCTTCTTCATGATTTTATTATCCCTTCAATTCTACCTCCATTTTCAGGACTTGATCCCATTCTTTTCATTTTGAAAATAGCCCTCGGCCAACATGGAAAAAGAAACAACCTGCAAACCAATTTTTAAGCAGTTTTTAACTTACCAAAAATGTCAGGCTATTGCACCTTTTAAATCTCAATAGATCTATTTGTAGAAATTATACCAAAATCAGCAATTTCCTTTTTCTCATCTTCCCTCAATTGCTTCTCCAATGAATCAGTGCAGAAATCCTCATGTGTCCAGGTGACCATGGGAGGCCCTGTAATTGGGAGTAATCGGACCTCAGGGGAGTGTTTCCAATGAGGCTGAGATCCTTTTGACAGAAACTTTTGAGAAGTGGAGTCAATATAATGAAGTCCAGAATTTTCCAGACCTCTTTTAATATATCCATCATGTCCGGCCTCATCATTGACATGTTGATGCTCTTGCTTCTGATTTAAGCTGTCAGACTTGGTAAAATTGCCCCAACAGCTTTAACATATGTGGCAGAACACTGACAAGATGTTACTTACACCTAATTAAGGCTGAGAGCATAATAAACAATCCCTGCATCCTAGCAACCTAATTTCCTCTGGTTTCCAGTTTTCTGGATCTTGGCCTCAGCCCTCTGAAATTCAGGAGAATTTGATACAGTACTTCTTAGGGCTAGTCCAGCTGCTATGCTTTGACTTTAATATCAAAATGGAAAACAGAGTGGGCCAAAGTGGCTTTGAAAGAAGATGGAAAAAAATCACAAATAAAGGGTCAGAATGAATAGCTGACACGGTAAGAACAGGTGTAGGCTGGGTGATTTGGGGTTCTCACCTTTTATTTTTGCTCCATCTCTGTGGTTGGGGCTAAATCTGGTTGGATCAGTCATCAATGTGCAGGAAGCACAGTCACTCACAGGAAAGGTAACGAGGAGGCAATGAATCTGTGCTTAGCACAATGACTGAATATTGAATGTGCTAAACTCAATAGCAAGTCATTATGAAAAAGGCCACAGATATACTACAGGGGGAGGAAAATAATCCTCAGTGTTCTAGTCATTTAAAAGAAGTTTCTCTGTAGTGATGTGGGGTGGATGAGTTCCATTTTGGTCTGGACTGGGAACCTGTGGTTGCCCCAGCTGCCTCTCCCCTCTCTACCTTTGTCTCTCTGGAGGCCCAGCAGTTCCATCCCATGACAGATGAGGTCACTGAACATTCGAGGGCGTAGGACAGCTTGACCTTCTCCACTCTGCGCCCTCTCCCCATGGTCCCCAGTGAGAATTCACAAATCCGGTTAAGGGTGAAATTTTGCCATTTCCTCTGTGGAACATAGGTTTTATGCGATGACAAGTGAATGGATTTCTTCTCTGCTGAAGTCTCCAACTCTGCCAGAGGCAGAAAAAAAATATCAGCACTTTGGCAGCAATAAACAGACTTTTGCCTTCAAAAATGCTTCCACTCCCCCTGCTCTTAAAAATGTGTGTGTGTGTGTGTGTGTGTGTGTGTGTATGGAGGAAGGAAAGTGATTCTTAGTTTTCTTTTGCTCGGTAGAAGATGAAGAAAAATTTGAGGCAAAATCACAAATTGTCTGGCTCCTCATTGTGTCTATCAACAGGCTTCTCTTCTCCTCCCCTCTGCTGGTTCCACAGTCTCATGAATTCCTTGGCAGAACCCTGATCTTTTCTCACAGAGACTGAGTTACAAAGCATCTTCATTGTCCATTTTCTAAACATCCCAGCCAGGAGTCAAGAAGAACTCCATTTCCTGGCCTGACTTTTTGGATTCTGATCACTCCGGGTATGGGGACAACTCAGGAAATAAGACATATAACATGTGAGCATGTTTTTAAAAATAGCACTTGCTGGTGGCGACCCAGACACTTAGCCAGGCTGTTGGCCAACAGCAAACAGTGAACCCTAGGGGAGAAGGAGGTTAATAATTATTGATAAAATAAAACGGAAAATTTTGAAGATTCATGTGAAAATAAAGGTTCTTTATGACCTTCATGAAAGTCAGGTGACCTCTGTCCTGTAGGGGCATGATGGGATATTTCAGTCCTGGAAAGCATGGAAGAAGAGGAGGATTTAAAGCATAACACATTTTTTGTCATTAAGTCACAGAAACATAGGTGTGTCAAACCCATGTTTATTTTTTAGAATATTGTTTAGAATATTTCTATTGATGAATTATTAATTTTAATTCGATCAGTTTTATTATATTAAAGAATAAGCACTTAATAGGAAAAATCACAAAAATACAGTATTGTATTTTTTAATATTTATTATTTATAAAAAAGCATCAAAATTTTCAACATCAACTGCTTTTGGTGTACAAAGTCTAAAAAAACCAACAAAAATAAATTTCTATATGAACTACAGTGAAAATAGCAATAGCACTCTACAAAATATCTTCACTTAAATTATCACACCTAAATAAGAAAATAAGATATCAATAAAATAAAATAGCAAATATATAATGAGTGCTTAGAATAGACATCAGTATTTTCACCTTAGCTGTGTACTTGCTTACAAACCTTAAAGATACCATCAGAAATAAATTCCTGTAAGAACTACAATGAAAATACCAATAGCACTCTACAAAAAATCTTTACTTAAATTATCATACCTAATAATAAGAAAATAAGATGTCAAGTATGTAATGAAAGCTTAGAATTGACATCAACATTTCCACATCAGCTGTGTACTTGCATTACAAAACCTAAAAAATAACATCAGAAATAGAAACCTATGTGAACTGCAATGTAAACACAAATAAAAGTCTACCACAGTAATAATCTTTGCTTCAACTGTCACACCCAAGGCAGTCTTCACACATGAAAACAGCATGTTCCCTGCACACACCTCACTTACACTGACAGTGCATGTGCTCAGCTTTCCTTTCCTATGTGGCAGGCCATTCTTGCCACTTCTCTTCCTGTTTTGTCAGGAACTTCCTACTATGATGTACAATGTGTACTTAGCAGGGAAGTCAGATATCAATAAAATAAAATATCAAATGTGTAACGAGTGCTTAGAATAGATATCAACATTTTCACATCAGCTGTTTACTTGCTTACAAAACCTAAAAAATAACATCAGAAATAAAATCCTATGTGAACTACAATGAAAATACCAATAGAACTCTACAACAAAAATAATCTTTGCTTCAACTGTCACATCCAAGACAGTCTTCACATATGACAGGTCCACATTCTATACACAAGTATTGCTTACACTGATAGGGTATGTTTTGTTTTCCCATACTTTCTTGTAGGGCACAGTTGCATCTTTTTGATTTTCCTGTTGTCATAGCAGGTCTTTGGAATGCTGCGCCTACTTGTTCACCTGTCAGCTCATCAGTGTGCTCCACAATTTTTTTTGCATAGTTCCCTGGGCAGAAACATTTTGTTTTTCCTCTGCTGTAAATGATCTCTCATGAGTTTCAGTCCCAATCCTCTAAGAAAATTTCTCTATGGTATTTTGCATTTGTTATTCTCTTGCAAGCTATCAACCTATTTATGCCACATATGTTTAGGATCAAGTAAAACACAACCATTGGCCAATGCTTTGTGTTTTGAGTGACATTGTAGTTGCTGCATAACTCATCAACATCTACTTACTTCACCTTTGGTTTTGTTGTAGAAAGTTTCCATCTCAGGCTGCATTTTTTAAGGTTTCCTTATCAATATTTCCATCATGGTGCGATGTTGACATCAACAGTACCAGTTTGTTTTTCTTTGCTTTATATGAACCCAATGTAAATCTTTCTGAAATCCAGATTATACTATACAATTCTCTGGTTTGACATTACAACATTTCATTGGGAAATTCTGCTTTGTTGTTGTATACAGTTCTTGGGCTGGTCAACTTGTGCTCTGTTAGCAAATGTAACATTGATTGGATATGGGTAAATCAATTGTCAAATGTCACATTCTGATTAGTTTGGGAGATGGGAGCAACAAGTCTTATCATTCAGTTTATTACTATACAAATAAGGACATGATGATCAAGTTCCAGAATAAATTTTTAAATTGAAAGCATAATAAGTCTTCACACTAACAAGGGCATAAATTTTTATGCCATATTCAACCCACTGCTTTTCCATAAGTCTTTTACATTCCTGTGATTACCATGAGAGAGTCCTGCCATAGAATGCTGACCTATGAATGCTTTCAGTTCAGCTAGTGAGGTGTCATTAAAAAATACATTTTTGAATATGGCTATGAGTGCATACGGAATGTCTTACTTGTATTTCACAGCATCTTGCAGCATTTCATCTGTTACAATTTCCAACATTGAATGGCAGTGCTAACATTCTGTCTAATATGTTTCACCCTTGCCAAGACCCTGACTATTTTTTCTGACCCAGTTCTAACACTGGATCATTCCATTTGGTTTTGTGACCATTTTGTCACATACGTATTCACATTGCTGTGTTCTTTGTCATCTGAATCAAGGAGGTCTGCATTCCCTGTGTCTGTATCAGTCAATTCTTGCTCCATTTCACTGTCACAGGAACTTTGGGTCACATGGCCAATATCAAAGTCATAATAAGCATCATCATCAACATCATAGACCCACACCACTCTCTGTTATGAAAACATGTATTTTACTGTGAAGGATCATCTTCATCATCCATGCTAAAGGGGTGTGTGTGTATTACATCCTCTATGATACTCAGGTAAACATATACAAAATCCATTAGACTGAGCATCATGTGGGTGTAAATCTTGATTTGACACTTTTGCACATGTGCACACACCTTGCTGTTCATCCTACCAAGTGGATAAATGCAAAGATTTCTTCCTGTATCCCTCAGGGAAAGGTATTGAGATGCACAGCTGGTTACTATTACTCTAAAGTAAAAATTTACAGTGTAAAAGTAAGGGATGTGTTTGTGAAACAGTGTGGCTAATGGGAAAGCTAGGTATTTTGTTGACTTCATCATGGGAAAAGATTGATTTTCTGAAAACAGGTTCATTTGGATAGATAGGGACTTATTTTGTAAGATAATGTGAGAAAAGCTTTATCTTGGCATTGGCCAGGCTCAAGCCACTGCTTCCAATGACATTGACTTTTATCTAGCGAGGAATCCTAGGTTCTTGGTCTTTCATTCCTGACTTCAAACTGGGACAGAGGAGCCTCATGTATAACTCTCCTGCTGAAGCTCTGTAGGCCAACCCCTGGCACCATCTCCCAAGAAGGGTGGACAACATTAGGTCCTCATAGACATTCTGCAGTGGAAGGGTGTGGGGTGATCTCATCCAGTGTCTTGCTCCCTCTACCACAGTTTACGCGATGAGGCAATGGAGAACCAGAGTTCTGTGAGTTGCCCAAGGATTGCATCTGACTAGCAGCATAATTAATTCTGTAACCAGAATATGATTGTTTTCTGGGTCTGTGACCAGAATTTAGTCTTCATGATTCCTACCAGAGGTCTTTCCCCTTTACTAGCATTTCCCATTGTTATAGTCAGGGTCTAAAAGGGAATTAGATTTAATACAGGACACACAATTTATAAGATTATTTTATGATATTTACCCCAAAAGTCAAATATGGAGGAATGCAAGAGATTAGCCACATACTAGAGGTCCAAAGAATCCAGCCAAAGGCCTGGATCCCACAGCATTGTCCCACAGAAGTCCAGCTAAAGGCCTAGAGTCCAAGACAATGCCCCCCAGGAGTCCAGCCAGTGGCCTAGAAACCACAGCAATATCTCATGCTTGTCCATATTGACAATCTGCACTCAGAAGTCCCAGAGGCCAGTGGTGGAAGCCAGAAAACATATGTCAGTGGGATGAAGGATTTGTTGCCACCAGGCTGAGGGATCTATACTGGAACCAGGAAGTGATGCACACACTGAAGATCAAAGTTCCCTTGATGAGAACAGCAGCCATTTCCAGCAATAGCTAGGCCCTGAGCTCCTTCTCCAATGAGAACAGCCAAGTTCGCATTAGGAAAACCATCTGCAGCAAGCTTCTCCTAGAAAGGCAACAGCCCACAATCTTCCCCTCTAGTTCTCTTTTTATGGCTATTGGCAAAAATCCTCAGGTGGATCTTCCACTCCCAGACTATCCTGATTTATTTCAGCTGGGTGTTACAAGTTGACCATTAGTTAACCCACTACACCCTTAGAGTGCTCGGTGGAGTAATTTCAGTTCCATAGTGTGTTAATACATTATATGCAAAGTTGACGAGAGGATAGGGAGGGGGACAAGAGAGAGGAGGGAAGGAGAGAGAGATTTGAAGAATGAAGGTCTTTATAAATGATGAGTTATGTTAAGTTAGACAGGTGTGTTTATGGTAATAATTCTTTCTTATAGTTAAAATTTTTTCTCCTTGGTGCTGGGTGGGGACTGAACCCAGGGTCTCAGACCTGATAAGCATGTACTCTATCATGAAACTATATTCTAGCCCCCTCTTGAAATGTAAGAATACATTTTGGATCCAACATCTCCAAACTTGTTACTTCTGCAGAACACACTTTGGATACTCCTGCCTGTATTCACCTCAGCCTTTTGTTTTGTTTTTTTGATTGGTTAAGTTGGCAAGTTGTTTGCTTCTCATCTCGACCTGGACTGTTGCACTTGTCAACTGCCAGGAAAATTGTTTTATGTTCGAATGAGCATCAGTGTAGGAACATGAGCTTTGGTCCAGCAGCAGCTCTGCAATGTCTACTTGAACTTCCCTAAAGCACCCATTAATCACTCTAGGCCTTAGTTCCTTCATAGGTAAAAGTGTGCAGTCCCTTCAGATCTTTCTTGGTTTCTGAGTTAGGGATGTGGCTGTTTTCTGTCTGTCTAAAGAAAGTGTGAGGAGAGAGATCTGTCCAGTTTCTCCCTTGGGAGATTGATGTTACGATCTCAAGTCTGTAAGGATTTTGTTTTTAAGGATTATTCTAAACAGAAAATATCACCTCCAAAATACCCTGATGGAATATGGGCATGGGCACACTTCATAATTAACAGTCTAGACTCCCAAAATTCAGTTTCAGGTGAAATTTTTAAAAAATAGAACTGGGGCAATTTCCCAAGTACTTGCCCTGCAGAAGAAAAGGCACTCTGAATTCTGGACCTAAGTGCACATGACGCTTCCCTTCATAACACCAGATGCTCCATAGCTAATCCCTGATCTACAAGTTTACTCTGCTGTTGTCAACCAGGGCTGAAATTATTGAGGGCAACTGAGACGTAAAAACTATAATCTCACCCATTTCAACAGAATGCACCATTGTTTTCTGCAGGTAGGGTTGAGAGAGATGTTCATAGAAAACAAAAATCTCAAATGCCCCTGGCTATGGAAGACATACATTCAAATCCAAGGCTTCTCCCTCTGCTGGAGGACAGTGCGCACCAGTACCAGTGGTGGTGTAGTACTTAGATCTGGAGGGCTAAGGGTAGTTTGCTTCCCAGTCTGTGGCAGCCTTCAGAAAGAAGGGGACTTTTGTCATCCTACCAGTTTCTTTGGCAATGTTTGGAAAGTTCTGGGTTAAAATGTCTCTGTTTCTGATTCTTCCTTGCCTGCTCAATCTTATAAGGAAGACGAGGAAAGCTGATGGAAGCCCCTTATGTTGGGGGTGGAGGGCTGGCTTTGTCTGGTGGACTTTGTCCTTATGTTCATCTGTGGCTCCCCAGCACCCCTTCCTCTCCTCTTCATTTCCAGCTGGCTCTCTGCACACTTTGGGGACTCGGTGGGAGCAGTGGCGCCTGCTGACCCCCAGTCATTAATCAAGCTGCCTGACCAGGGCCGGGCCATTTCACGGCCAGGGCTTCAGCTCTTCAGCCCTTGGGAGCTGTCTCATAAAATGACAAGAGGCAGGAGTTTATTTCCTTTCCCTGAGTTCCTGAGAAGAGAGCGGTGCCTGGGGCGGGTGGGGGCTGGGGCAAGAGCCTGGGCAGGGCTGGTAGAAGTGAGGTAACTCACTTTTCTGAGTTGCCAGTGTCTGGGGTTGTCTGTGAGCCGTGCATCCTAACCTAAGTGGCATGAGGATGTTTAACTATGTGTTTCAGCTGAATGAACTGAGCAAAACTGTTCCTTCAGACCAAGGTTTTCTCATGCTCCTTAAGGTAGACTCAGCTTCCTAGGCCTTGTCTTGAAGGGACCTTGAACCCTGGGTTGGGGGTGCAGTCTTTGGACTATTGCTACTCAGTTCCCACTAACTACCTGTCTTGCTCCCATAAGAGTCTGAATGCATCCAGCAGGGTGTTGAGCAAATCCTAGGTCAGCACAGTTGGTATTCACCACTGGGACCCGTCAGGTATGATGGAGTAGCTGGCTCTCCATTCCAAGGCTTCCATCTTTGGAGAATACTTTCATCCTCTTGCAGCTAGTAAAACTTTTCTAAAATTAGAGCTTTTTGTTTTTTTTCTCTTCCTCCTGTCCTGGCGTTCAGTCTTGCCTTCCTGCCCACCATCCCTGCCTATTGAATCTTTTGTTTTGGCTACCACCCTGCTAATCAGGGTGTGTCATGTGGGAGTTATCAAGAGAGCAGGGACTGCTGTGGGAAGGAGAGAGGAAGTACTCTCTGAACAGATCCTTGTGGCCATGGGACATGGTAACATCCAGCTGGGGACTGTGGACCTTTGATGTTGAGCATGGGACCTGCTTGCTTTCACTCAAGAGCTTATGATGGCTACATATCAACCACGACTTCTGACACATGTCTAATATGGAAATGCTTGTGGGGTTTGTGGCTTTCTTGGTCCCTTTCAGCTTTGAAGTGAACTCTCTTTCTGGATTGTTGTTGCCTGGGAAACTGTGGCCAGGTTTTGGCCTCAGAGGCACCATACTGGGCATAAAAGGCTTTCCAATTGCCAGTCTTCTATTGGGGACATTGCTTATGGAGCCATTTCCCACAACTGCCATGTTTCTGCAGGAAAAGAGGGTACAGCAAGAAGCTGTGTTTAGACACTTGAGGTAGATCAGTGTCAAATATATTTTGAGATGATTCATAATTTACCGAAGGAAAGAAAAGGCACCCTTTACACATTCATTCAATAAATACTTATTACTATTATTCTAGAGTTTTGAACATATATGAACAATATGAGTAAACTCCTCAAAATTCCTCTTCTCTTTAACCTACATTCTCATGGAGAAAGTCAGAAAATAACAATGCACAGAGAAGTAAACAAGGTAATTTTTTTTAATGGTAAGAAACACTGAAGCTGTACAGTGGTACAGGCCTGTAATCCTAGCTACTCAGAAAGCTGAGGAAAGAGGATCATAAGTTCAAGACTAGCCTGGGCAACTTAGAGACCCTCTCTCTAAATAAAATTTAATAAAAGGGGCTGAGGACATAGCTCAGTGAAAGAAAATAATTCTAAATGAGATTTTTATTTACTAGTGCTTTTCTGTACTGGAGATTGAATCCAGGTTCTTTGCATTGAGCTACATTTCCACCTCTTTGTAAAATTCCTTTAAAATTTTGGACAAGGTCTTACTAATTTGCTAAATGGCCTCGGCTGGGCTAGAACTTGTGATCCTACTGTCTCAGCCTCCCTAAATGTGGGAATTTCAGGCATGCATAGCCATGCCGAACTCATAAAAATCAGATTATTGTATTGTGCTTTACAAACAATAAAACCTTTTTACGTATGTCACACACTTCACAAGAACCTCTCTAGAGCCAGCCAAGTGTCACTGTTGTCACTTAATGAGTGGAGTGATGGGGAAATGAAGGGACTTGTGCAAAGTCATATGTCCAATAATCCATACAGCCAGGAATTCACACTAGATCTTCTTACCCTCAGCTTGGTGCCATTTCCTCCCTTCCTCTCCATCTCTCTGAATCTTTGAGGCCATGGGTGCATGAGATCTGGTTTGAAGAATCTGGTGTGAGGGCTGAGGAGAAGGTGGAATGCATGCTCTGGGGGAGGGCCATGGAGCCCTGCAGCCAAGACTGAGCTTTTCACAAGCTCAGGGAAGTTCCTTAAGTGGCCTTTGGCTCAGGAGAAGTTCTGCTTCATCTCTTCTTGACGGGGTCCCTGGGAAGAGGGGAGCTGGGGTGGAAGTGATGGGGAGTGTGGGGAAGGTTGTCATTTCTGCATTGTCTGTTATCCATCCACATAGCCCCTGGGGCCCTATTTTCAGACTTGTCTGCTTGCCCAGAAAGGGGCAGGCCCAAGTTTCACAAAATTCGAAGCATATACACTTGGCCTCAGCAACTGGAATGATGAAGAGGTGAATGCTGGTCCAAACCAGCACCCATACCACTGAGGAGCAGCAATGGCCGGCACCTTCTTGTTGCCTGCTTAGAAGCAAGGGAGCCCTCTAATTAGAATCAGAGCTGCAGAGAGTGTCAGAATCCCAATGCATTTCAGACCTGAGAGTCCAAATACTTCACAGAAAAAGGACTGAGAGGCAGAGTGGTTTGGCTGGGGCCTTATGGGGATCTGGTAAGTACCAAGACAGGGCAACCACACAGCTCTTCTAACTCCTAGCCCAGTGCTCACTCCTCCTGCCTGTGAGGTCACCTTCAAATTTGTCCACTAAGTTCAGAGCTTAGTCACAGCTTGGGCAAAGGAGTGGTTGCTCTGCTGAAGGCTGATTTCCACCCTCATTTGTGGTTCCTACATGCAGGCTGGTGAACACCTTCCGGAAGCTTCTGGCAGCTTGGTCCCGTGACACCTGCAGAGAAAAGCCAGTCAACCCAGGTCTGCCTGAGAAACAGGATCCACTGCGGCGTGTGCAGCTGAGCAAGGCATGCCTCTTAGGAAGGACCTCACTCCCCATTGCAACTATATCATACCTTTTACAAAAAGTCACTTTGAGGTCAGTGTTTTTTGTCCAGTATTTCAATACATTAAATGCAATTACTTCATTGTTGATTTACCTGTCATTACAGGCATGTGTTTGAACATGATTTATTGAGTGAGTTTTGTGCCAGTTGACTTGCAATAGATTGCACAATATTCAAAGGGGCTCATTTGCTTGGCATTACATTAGAGGCATGATGATTGCAACACAAAGCAATGTAAATGAATTCTGAGAGGCTCCATCATTCATGTTGTCATGTACTGAATCCTATTATTATTTATTACCATAATTGTACTGTGTTTCCTGGGGCGATAAATTAGGACTGATGGGCCCTGCTGACAGTCAAGGGCTGGACTCGCTCTATATAATTTAATAGGGATACTGTAGGGTCTGTGTGTTTGGAGGAGATTTTGAAAATGGTAAAAAGAAAAAAAAAGGAAGAAACAATATTTTAGAGTACAAAAATCCTTCCAAGTTTTCTTTCTTTTCTTTTCTTTCTTTCTTTCTTTCTTTCTTTCTTTCTTTCTTTCTTTCTTTCCTCTTTTTCCTCTTTTCTCTCTGCAATGCCTTGGCTGCATTTAAGGTCCTCACTGAAGCTCAATTACTCTATAAGGGAAAAAAGTTCTGTCCTTCAGTTCAAGGTAGTTAGAACTCCTTGTCCCCTGCCACATCATTTCCACGTGGGATGCTGACAGGTGATGTTAGCTCTTGCACCAGCAGGGCACCAGTGTGTATGAGGAACCCAGAATCAGCTGAGAACCTGGCAGCTGCAGCAACCTGTTTCTACACTGACTGATGGATCTTTGGGAATTGGATCTCATCTGATAGTGCAGCATTACTGGAAAATTGAAGGGTATCTTTTTTAAGAACAGCAGAGTAGAAACAACACAGATTACACATTCAAAATTACTTTATGAGATCTAACTGTGCTATACAAATATCAACATAATATGTTATTAAAATCATACAATGCAAGTGCTGGAAGAGATGTTGGTAATCACCCATCTCAGCCATCTCCTTTTATAGACAAGAAAACTGAGGTATAGGGAGATCCCCAATTTATGAGTACCATGATCAGCTGGTCTTTGGGGCTGTGTGATGTTCAAGAAAAGCTGAGAATGCTGAAGCACAGGACTAGACAATGCCACAAGTGGTGGCCGAGGGAAAAAATCCCAAATAATCTTCAGCCTCCCCATGGGTCATTCTTTTGTCTACTTAGAAAGGCTGAGGCCTGCTGATAAGATGAGGGAGGGAGTTGCCAGCCAAATGATGTTAGCTAAGAGTCTGATAGAATGCCCATTTAGATAGCATAAGTCCTCTTGGATCAATTTTATTTTAGAAAATAATCAATCTGTCTTTGATCCCTGGGTCAGAGGTCAGGAATTTTATAATCCCAGAGAAAGAAATTTTTGACAGTTTGTACATGTGTCTTTTGTCCTCTGTCCTTATCTATTGCAATCATAAATATCCTGCTTGAGAGCTCAATGTATGTAAAATAGGGGCTTCTGTTGAGGGAAACTAAGAAAAACAGTGGAGTTCTGTTCAGGGAGTTAGGGAGTTAGGATAGAATTGAAATTAAGGTTTAGGCTTAGGTACATAATCTCCTCAGTGGAGACATCATCTAAGTAGTTTTATTTTCTGTTACTCAAGAGCTTGAAAGGAAAGATTTCATCCTACTTGTTTGAATTCAGCTGTGTTTATTGTGGCACTAAATGGCTTTATTCAGATTGATTCCAGCAGTGCCATTAAATCAATACATTGCCACTTGTCGATCTGATTGGGCTGTTACAACAAGTGACTGATCAAGCCACTTTGGAAAAATCAGATCATATCATCTATGTGTGCCTTGCTCATCCCCCAAGCAACTGGATTGTAATCAGGAATCCACTCCAAATTAGCTAACCTGAAAGTCTCCTGTAGGGCTTGCCTGCCTTGTCACATTACCACTGATAAGGCACGAAGAAACGTCCCCAGGCCTGACTAGTTGCATACACAGCCCCAACAACACCCCTCACCTCCCACTGATTGGCAATGGCAGTGGACACTTGGCATTTTTATGTCCTGCAGCAGCTGGCAGAGTCCTCTGCTTCATAGATGAAAGGGGAGTTGAGGCTGGGGAAACCAAGGAAAAGAGGCCATGAGCTCCTGGGGAGTGGAGAGAGCTGGCCCTCGCCTATTGCCTCAACTCTGGAATGTGCAGCTGGCTTTGTAGGTGGCTCCCCTGTGGCATGAGACCATGGCTTCTTTCTGGCTGCCCCAGGTCCTCCAAGAAGCTGTGTCTTCCTTCATCTCATGCTAACCTCATGGTCCAAGTCTTCAACCAAGGAGGCAGGTAAGCTCATACCATTAGCAAAAGGTCTTAAATTTGGAATTTAGCTTCTGATTCATGCTTTTAATAAGACCCTGGCTTGTGGCCTAAGTGGATACAGTGTGCCTCCATCACACATTTGCTCTTGCTGGTGTCCTGTATTTTTTCAGAACTCAGGAAATTAGCCAAGTGCTTTTATCTGTTTATATCATGATTGTAGTCATATTAGTCCATTAGAATAAAATTACCACACCAAAACACAGACTGGCTATAACAGCATTATTAAGATAAAGGGCTCCAATTTATAAAATAGTAATATGAATTATAATTCTGATATTAGAACAGAAAAAATATCATGCATGATTCACGAGATTACTTAGGAGAAGAAGTTTTTGTGTGCATGAAAGAGGAAGCCCTAGCTGGCCTGGGACCAATACTCAAGATGCCCAAAAGCCACTTGACTTTTCTTGGAGCCATTGGAAGATTCACTGGCCTAGGAGTCTCAGTTTGAACAATTCACTAGACCAGAAAGGGTGACACAATAACAGGAGGCACTGACTCTGGGTGACTCGAAGCCTGTTTCAGAAGGTAAATATGATTGGGGGGGAGATGCTAGGCATAATCCACACCTGCTGATCATTGATCTGAGCCCATCCTGATAGGAATTCTTCATGTTGTAGATGTTCTATCTATTACACATTTACCTAAAAATATCTTCTCATACCATTTGGATGGTTTGTGAGAGCATAATTGTAAGAAATTGTAATGTAAACATTTGTTGTATTTAGAAACATTCTTAGCTTCTGTTTCCTCCTTCCTTGATCCTTTTACTTATACCACATAGCAAACTAGTGAATAGGTGTACACACACACACACACACACACACACACACAAGGACGGTACCTGGAAGAGACCTGCTTGCACTTGCACACATTTTAAAGTTTAAATCAAGCCAATGGTAGCCAAAGGGAGCCCAGGTATTTCCCCCCAGGTACTAAAGAGATACAGAATGAGTGAATGTGCTGCTTCAGGTGGCGGGACACGGAGGGAGCCCCAGCCTAGGCTCTTCCTCCTGGAAGCGCCCTTCTGCAAGCTGACTGGGTGCTTCTGCCGCTGCACAAGCTGCTCCTTCTCCCCATTCCTGAAGATGCAGGTCCTGACATTTGCTGCATGACTTTGGTCAGAAGAGCTCCTGCCAGCGAGTCTTCCCTGCCACTCAGAAACATGTCTTCACTACGCGAAAGGTGACCCTACCCGCTTCCCCCAGCCACTGCCTGCACATGTGCTGCCATGAGTCCTTGTCGTTTTCCTTCTGTGCCTGCAGACCTTGAACCTGGTGGCAGGTGGGGGCAGAATGTGCTGAGTGATGGGGGTGGATGAAGGAGCCCCGTGGCTGGCAGAGGACACAGAGGACCTCTCTTTTTGGAAGAAACAGCTCTGATACGGCTTCCCGATCCACAGTGGAGTGGCCGGGCTGCATAAGCACACCTGAGTTTTGGTGAAAACAAAGCTGCTTAAAATCCAAAGGCTGCCATTTGCTAGCTCTGTGATTTGAAGCATGTAGGGAAGCTCTGAACGCCGTCTTCCCCATGTGGCGATGAGTGCAGGCCCTGTCATGCAGTTCAGTACTGCCATCACTCCTGGGAGCCTCGGGAACCAAAGCTGAGGGGACCCAAGTGGTTGAACTTGGCTGTGAGGCTCGTAGCTCAGGGAGAGGAGGAGAGAACTGGACTCTAAAAAGCACTCTTCGGGGTCAGTAGAAGAAAAGAAGAGTTTTGAGCTGTGACATTTTGATGCTCAACATCTCCATCAATAGGACTTAATTGGAGGATGGAAACGTTCTCTCTATGGGCCCCCAGACACCAGATATGACAAATACCATTTCTACTCCAAATTTTCAACTTTAACTTTACTAATATTTTTGGTGGTACTGGACACAAACCCAAGACCTTCACATTAAGCTACATCCCCAAATCTATTTAAAATTATTATTTTAAAAAAGTTTGAGGTAGAGTCTTGCTAAGTTGTGAAATTGCCCAGGCTAGACTCAAACTTGCAATCCTCCTGCCTCAGGCTCTTAGAATGCTGGGATTACAGGTATGTGCTACCAAGTCCAGCTTTAGTAATTTAATTTTGGCTAAACTAGTTTTATAGTTGCCACAGATGGCCATGTGGCCAGTAGCCACTGTGCTGACAGGATAGTCCTAGAACATTTGAATCCTCCAGAAAGTTCTAGAAGATTCCAGTGACCTGGTCCCATACTACACCACATAGAGCTGAGTCTGTGGTGTAAGACACTGGCATCAGAAGTTGTAAAAGTCCCCTATGTGAGGCTGGGGATTTAGCTTAGTGGTAGAACACTTGCTTAACATATATGAGAGCTGGGCCGGGGATTTAGCTCAGTGGTTTCGCTGCCTGCTGTGCAAGGGCAAGGACCCAAGTTCGATCCCTGGTATCAAAATAAATAAATAAATAAATAAAAATATGAGAGCCTGGGTTCAATCCCAGGGATGAAGTAAAGATTTAGTGTGACAGGTACTTGTGTTAATAGTGGCAGTCTACATGCCAGAGAGCATTTAGATGGAACTGCTTGGTAGGTAATGCTACTTTTTTTCTCTGCTGAGGCCTCTGCTAAGTTAGCACTTGGGACAAATTCTAGACATCTCCAACTAGGCAGGCTAATATGCCACATTATTCTTATAGGACCTTCGTCCACATTGCTTCCTCCTACCCTGATGCATATCGCCTTACTCCTTGCTCACCCAGGGACTCTCACCAACCCTGTCATGCCAGATCCACAACTATGAACAGTGTGGAGCAAGCTTTCTCTTGTATTTTCCTTATACCGTTCCAAAGGGAAGTTCTCTGTCCTATTGGTGACAGGAGAGCTTTTAGTAGGACAGAAGGACATTGTACATTTTTTACCTCCTTGGAGGGAAATGGTAGAACAAGCAGGAAATGCCTCATTGGGACTGGAGGGGTCAGAATAGAGTTTTAATGAAAAACACATTTTATTTCTAAAGTAACTGGTTTTATGTTTATTCCAGAGAAAATCCTCAGGGTGCAGAGGAGAGAAATGTAATAAAATGATAATGAGGGGCTGAGGCCCTGCACAAAGGCCCTGTTGGTATAAGTGTTTACTTTGGAGAAGTGTATTGCTGCTTCCCTGGGCCATTTTGGCCACACCGGGCAGATATTTGTGTCTCATATTCCGAGAGGGAGACAGCCACCCTCAAGGTTAAGAGACCTTTTGCTGTGAGGTATCTAGAGGTGGACACAGAGAGCAGAAGTGGCAGTTACTTCTGTGTGATGAGCTGGCCCTCACAGCCTGTGCTTTCTGGCTGTATCTGACCACGTGTGAGCCCAGCCACAGGCCAGACCAGAGCAAGCCAGCGAGTCCCTTTGGCCTTGGTCTCCAGGCCCAGCCACTCCCGCATCTCCCCACTGTACTGTGGAGAAGAGTTGGGGAGGAGAGAAACCTGCCCCAAAGCAAGGAGATTCCATAGAAAGTGTAAGAAAGGCCCAGAACCCCCAACACTGGATTTCCTGTTTATGAGTTCGTTTTGAAAATAACACGTGGAGGCAGCTCCCTGCTTTCACCCCATGAGCCACATGGCCATACTATAGAGAATGACAGTCCCCAAAGAGTGCCTCCTAAGAGGACGAGTCCACAACTGTGAGCAATCTCCCTTGTTATGTGGAGCATCAAGCCCCGTGGCACTGCTGCCCCCTGAGCTTGTGGACTTGTTTATGATGCCCACACCATCCTTCATCCTTAGAGGATGGTGTAGACTACGTGTCTTCCAGGGTTACTAAGTAAAAATACAGTCCATATAGGGTCTCATTTAGTCCTCACAACTTTCATCATCTCCACTGAAAAGAAAGAGTAATTAGTTTATCCATTAATCGGATAAACAGATTGAGAATTTGAACCGGTCCCTGTGACTCCAAAACCTGAGCTCCTAACCTCTACAGTGAGGGGAGGAACAAGCTGGAGCTCCCCCTGCTGGCCAACGCAGAACCAACAGTTCCCACATTCATTGGTTTCAGGTGGCTACTCTATTACTGCTCACAAGTCTCTCTCAGGACGTCTTCTTCCCAAGCCTGGTCATTAAAGCTATGGTCTTAAATCCCGAATTTTACTCTCTTTTGACCTTAGTCCTAATTTTTCCCCTTTCCAAAGAGCCTTAACCTCTTGTCTTATATTTAACTTGAACTGTGTATCCTATCCCTTGGGACAATATATTTTTAAGAAACTCACAGATCTCAAAGAAATATTTGGACATCTCCCCACCTCCTAGCATTAGGCAAGCCCTAGTTTTCTTTGAATATGAAGTTTCTCTTCTAACCCTCTCCATGGCACCATTCTCTCTTTTCCCTACATAGGCATTGTCTACTTTCCACATCACTTCTTACTATTGTTTGGTGATGTTATCCCACAATCCTGCCAGCATAGAAATTTGTATACAATACCATTGTTTAACACTCTTTACTAGAGACCTAAGCTTTCTTTTCCTTGTTGGATTCATTCATCAAAATTGATCATCCTTCCAGCTTTGTATTCAGGTGCAATTCAGTTTCCATGTCCCCAGGAAGTTCTGTCTTTCCTACATAGATGCCCACCTGAAGCACAGTAATGGCCACCTTTGGCAGCTTAGCATAAAGTTCTCTAGAACTAATGGGACTAGGTTTAAATTCTAGACCTGTCACTTACTTTGTGCCTCTAAGCAAATGGCTTATTCCCCTTATTCCTTAGTTCTTACATCTGTAAAGTGGGATAGTAACAGGACCCCATTCTCTGAGATATTCTAAGCATTTAATGAGATAATATATGGACCTTGCTTAGAATACTGTCTGGCATTTTACCACAGTAATCAGCGTTAGCTGTATTTACCATCATCAAGAATTCCTCCACTGAAGGAGTTCAAGATCTTGAACTCTTACATTGTTGGAAACCATAACCTTCTCCTTGCTTGTACCTTTCTTATTCCTGCATTTCACTAAAGCAACTTTTAATTATCATGATGATCTTTCCTGTCCCTAATTCCTTGTTGGCTTCTCTTATACTCTGAGCTGATGACCCTCACCCTCCCTTCCCTTGCCAGCTTCCATCCCCTCCCAGGCTCCTGGAGTCTGGGGGGATTGGCTGTCAATCATCTGAGAACACAAAGAGATCCCTGTGAGAACCTTCTTGGTATTGCCTCTCCACTGAGCACCTCTGCTTTTTCTTTGTTATTTTATTTATCTTCACTCTGTTTCTTTAGTCTTCTCACAGAGATAAAGCTATATACTTTTTCATAATCCTAGGCAAGACTTTCTACCTATGCTCTTAACTCCATTCTCTTCTACTTCCTCTGAGATCAACTGCTTAAGTGTTCACAGTCCCAGTTATCCATATTCTTTTTTTTCTTTTTGGTGGCGGGAATTGAACTCAGGACCTTGCGCTTGCAAGGCAGGCACCAGGCACGGCGCCAAGGAGCTACATCCCCGGCCCCCAAGATCCATATTCTTAAGCCACATTTTAGACTATGCTTGCTGATAATCTTTCCTTCTGTAGTTCCCAGGGATCTGCATTATTCTGATTCTTCTCTTAGCTGATCACCTCCACTCTCCCTTTTAAATATTATTTGATAGCGTCTCCTTTCTCTTCCACCTCATAAATATAGACTTCTCATTAGGCTCTGCCTATGGCTTTCTATTTTCCCCTCCACCCCCTCTCTCTAAATGGTCAAAATCCCTCCCATACCTGTGTCCTCATGGCAAACTTTCTTTGCAACAAACCTGGAGTTCATGTAGAGATTGCTCTTTATGGTAATCACTGCATCTAAAGAGCTGCTGTTCTTCTCAGAGCCTATAGCCAGGAAGTCTTCCAGCTCCAGCTCCTTCACTCTTTAACTGCCTCTAAGATACCTCAGGATTTCATCTTCTTAGACTGTGATAGTGCTTGCCTTTATTGAAATATCACTGACACATACAATGTATATGTTAAGATGTTTTGATATTCATTTTGACATGACCACCACGTTCAAAGTAAGTAACATATTCTTTACCTTTACATAGTTACCACTTTGTGTGAGAGATTTAAGATCTGTCCTCTTAGCAAACACCAGTATACAGTACAGTATTGCTAATTATATCAACATGCTACATGTTAGAGGCCCAGGACTCATAAAGGGCCCTTCCCTGGTCCCTGGCAACCACCATCCTAATCTCTGTTTTTATGAATTGGACTGTTCTGGAGTCCAGATATAAGTGAGATCATGTAGTATTTTGCTTTGTGTCTTGCTTATTTTGCTTAGCATAATATTTTCCAGCTTCATCTATGTTATTGGAAAGAGTAAAATTTCTTCCTTTTAAAAGTGCTATTGCATTGTGTGTCTACTATTACTATAATACCCTACACTTTCTTTCTCTGTCATCTACCCTAAGATAATTCTACTTCTCTAGATCTTGGTCATTATGAACAGTGCTGCAGTGAACACGATGGGGTGGCTATCTATTTGTGATTCTGATTTCAGTTGCTTTGGATGTAGACTCAGTAGTGGGACTGCTGGACCGTATGGTGGTTCTGTTCTTAAGGATTTGAGGAACTTCTATACTGTTTTCCATAATGGCTGTACTAATTTACATTTCTAGCAGCACTGTACAAGGGTTCCCACATTTCTGCAGAAGATTAAGAAAATAGTTTTATTTATATCAGAAACAAAAAGAAAGTATTTAGGGATTACTTTACTGAAAGAGATGAATAACTTATAAACTAAAAATATAAAATATTTTTGAAGGAAATTAAAGGCATAAAAATAAATAGAAAGACATATCATGTACATGGATTGGAAGAATTAGGAATATTAAAATGTCCATACTGACTGAAGTGTTCTATAGATTTAATGTAATCCCTATCTGTTATGGCTTGTGTCTAGATGTCCCCTCAAAGCCTCATGCTTTTGGGGGCTATTCAGAGGTGGCTAGACCCAGAATGTGTAATGCTGGGATCAAGGGTGTGTGATTACTAAACTAGTCCACTGATTGGTTTGGCATAGTTCTGTTTAGGGTTAAGGGTGTCCCACCCTAGGTGTGAGTGCTATCCACCCTAAGGGTGGGCAGGCTGGATAAGATATAAGGGACAGAAAGAGGGTCCTGCTTGTCCTTTGTCACTTGTTGCTTGCTGTCTTCTGCCTGCCTGCTCTTTGATGCACCTCTGCCATGTCACCTTGCCTTGATTATGCACTGAAACCTCTATAAAGTGTGAGCTAAATAAATCTTTTCTCCTTTAACTTTGGGTGTCTGTTATTTTTGTCTCCGCAAGAGAAAACTAAGATACTATCAAAATCCCAATAACTCTTTCATGGAAATATTTTTAAAAATCCTAAAATTCTTATGGAACCCCAAATAGCCAGTGTTAAGAAAGATGAATGAAGCTGGAAACATCACATTTCCTGACTTCAAATTATATTACCTAGATATAGCATTTAAAATGTATGGTACTGACATAAAAACAGATGTATAGACCAATGGAACTGGTGGTTGAACCCGGGGCCTTTCACACTCTAGGGAAGTACTCTAACACTGAGCCCAAGCAAACAGAAATAAACCCATGCATTTATGATCAACTAAATTTTGATAAATATGCCAAGAACCTACAATGAGAAAAAGATAGTCTCTTCAAAAATGGTGTTGGAAAATTTAGCATCCACATGCAAAAGAATAAAATTAAACTTTTAATTCACACCATATATAGTACTAAAGTAAATTCAAAATTGATTCAAATGTAAATGTAATATTTGAAACTATAAAATACCTAGAAGAAAACATAAAAAAACCCCGTCTTGACACTAGTCTTATCAATAATGTTGCATATGACCCCCAAAACACAGGTGACAAAAGGAAAACTAGATAAACAAGGTTGCATCAAACTAAATGCTTCTATACAGCAAAGGAAACAATCAAAACAGTGAAAAGGGAGAAAATACCTGTAAACCATATATTTGATAAGGAGTTAATACCAGATTACAAAAACAAAACATCAAACAAAAGCCCAAACTCAACTAACCCAATTAAAAAATGGGCAAAGGAATTTTAATAAACATTTCTCCAGAGAAAACATAAAATAGCCACCAGGTAGCTGATAAAAATGCTCAGTATGACTGATCATATCAAAAGCACAACCATATATCACCTCATACTTGTTTGGATGGCTGTTATCAAAAATGACAAATGATGAATGTGACCTAAAGTTCTATTCATTCCCATATGTCTTTATACTCTTACTTGTAGGTTTCTTTCTAAAGTCAACCATGTTCATCACTTCATTCATGCATTCATTCAGTAGTTTATATATTAGTTCATTCATTTCTCAAACTTAACCAAGTTGCTACTTTGGACAAGGTCCTGTAGATAAAGTAGGGCACAATATCACCTACTTAGGGTTATTAGATAACCACTGTTGCACACAATTCTGTTTTAGTGGTCGAGCTAGAAGAGTCATGGCCCAGGAAGATCTGAGGGGGGAGGGTGTGCTCTGTATTACACAACCTTTAGATGCCCAGTCCTTCCATCTGGGGCTTCGTTATCTTCTAAGGGTCTGGAAACTTCCCTGGCACCTTTGCACTCAGTTTGCAGAAGAGGGAGCACAAGAAGGAATGCGTGAAGAATGTTTAGAGGCTAGGTATGGAGCTAAGTAATACATATCACTTTTGCCCACATTTCATGAGAATGCACAGATGAGCCAAAAGAAGAGAAATGGGTACTGTTAGGGTTTGGATTGAAAATGTCCCCCACAGGCCTCATATGCTCATAGGTGGGGGTTTTAGAAGATAATCAAAGGGGATATGGCTGAGTTGTTTTAGGAGGTGGGGTCTGGCCAGAAGAGGCCGGTGACTGGGGTAAGTCCTGGGAGAGTATATCTTCCTTTCCAGCATGTCCCTTCTCCCTCGCTTCCTGCCACCATAGCATAAGCAGAGGTCCTCTGCCCAGGCCCTTCCACCTTCCCTTCCTACCTTGGATTGAAACCTTTTACTCAAAAGGAATTATATAGTACATATACTGTTTTGTGGGACATTTTTCACTTACATATATTTGAGATTCATCCATCTTTTGTTCCTGGTTCAGTATTCCCTTTTATTGTTTAGAAATATTCCATTATATGGATATACCAAAATTTGTTTGTACATTTTCCTCTTGTAGACCTTTGGGCTATTTCCAGTTCAAGCTGTTGGGAATAAAGCTGTTAGGAACAAAAAAAAAAAAAAAAAAGAAGAGAAATGGGGATATGGAGGAGCCCAAGAGACTCCCAACATTGAGAATTTACAGGGCTTCAGAAGGGAAGTTAAGTACACTGACAATCATAATGGAGTGAACCTATCACCCATGATATAACAGCTGGCTTTGAACCTGAATTTCAAGAATTTCCCAATTTTAGCCTAGAAGATCTTACCTGGTTTAACTCTTCTAGAAATCCCATGTGCTCCAATCAAACTCAACTGCTTATTCCCAAAGCATGCCTTGTGGTTTCCCCCCTTCCTTCTGGCCCATTGTTTATGCATTTCTGCAACACTTTTTTTCTTCGCCACTTTTTACAAAGTACCATCATTCATTCCTTCAAGATTGATTGTAGAAGTAACTATAATGTCTTTCCTGACACTCTTCCCCGTTTTAAAGCATTTGCATCTTTCTTGACAGCGTGTTTTTCATTTTGTCTTGTATCTGCATGAACTCTTACCTCATTAGAAGCCCATCTACTTCAGAGAAAATACACGATGAAGCCGCTGCTGTTCTTTATATCTCCTGAAACCTATGACACAAAATCTGGAGCAAAACTTGAATATGAGATGTGTACTTTGTTAAATGGACTCGTTTTTCCTTACCATTTCTTACTCCAGTTGTACCATAAAATCAGAAAGTTCAAAGCATTCCTAACAAAGTATTAGGCAATTGATATTAAGTATTTCTTTCTTGTTTTGTTGGTTTATTGATCAAGACAGAGCATGGTGTGGGGATACAGATGACAGTAAGACACTACATCTTAATTGTGAGACTTCAGGCAAATCACTGCTCATCTTTAGTTTGCATTACCTATAAAATGGGGGCTGAACCAGGTGACTTCTACATTACTTTTTAGTTGTAGGAACTAATTCTAGGTGTTGCTTACTTCTAGGTAAGCCTCTAGGTTTCTGGATTGGAAGCAAAGGATTTGAAAGAGAAATGAGTTTGCTAGGCTAAGGAAGTCAGGTACAAACAGGATATGTTTAGCTAGACTGAAATGTCAGAATATAAGAGACACAGAAAAGAACAAGAAAGGGAGAGAAAGATCCAGTATGGCTCAGGTTGAGAAGCTGAACTCCGACAATAGGGTGCAAAAGTGAAAAGTGAAGAAACGCACAGAGCAGTAGTTTTCAATGAAGGGTGGAATGGGGGTCCTTCTGCCCCTGGGAGATCTAGGAATTTATCAGTCTGGTTTTGATCATCATCATCATCATCATCATAACTGGTGTTTAGTGGGTAGAGAGCCAAAGGTAGCAGACATCCTGCAATGAGCTGGTCAACCCCATGTGTCAAAGTATTATCCTGTTTCAGGTGTAATTTTCAAATGTCCCACTGGGAATACATTTGGATGAAAGATCTGTTTAGAATTATTTGAGCCTTAATCTATATTTTGTGTAAATATGAACACATTTTGCACTGTTTTAATATTCACTGGATTTTCCAGTAAAACATCAATTCTGTAAATTGACAGAAAACACGATTTTATTTTATTGGAACCTCAACAAGAGTTGTTTATCATTTTAGAAAATATATCACTGGCAGCAATGTCATTGTGTTACTTAAATTATAATAAAATATGTCAGTGTCAGTTTTTCATGTATGGTCGGTACATTCTTGGTGATTGCATGCAGAGGAGTGGGTCTCTGTGTTCTGCACCTTGGCTACCGAAAAGCCACACTTGAGTATTTACATATTGAAACCCTTTTGGCCTGGTCCATTTTCTGTTGCTCTAACAAAATAGCTGAGGCTGGGTACTTTCTAAAGAAAAGAGGTTTATTTCACTCATGGTTTTGGAGGCTGAATGTCTACATTTGAATCATCGTATCTCTTCACCCTCTGACATCACAATGGCAGAAACACTTGTGGCAAAGATCACATGGTAGGACAGGAAGTCAGAGATTCAACTTGCTCTTTTTATAAGAAATTCTCTTCAGAAGCTAACTGAAGTCCCACAAGAACTGCATGTGTTACAGCAAAGGGTGATAACTCAGCATTACAGCCAAGTGTTATGGCTATCTAAAGGTTTCTGGAGGCAAAGAAGTCGAGCAGCACTTGGAGAGATGTAGGGAACCTTTATTATTATGCCAGTGGGCTCAGAGGAGTTTGTACTCCGAAGTCTGAGCCAATAACAGAAATGGAAGCAACATAACATAGAGCTCTATGGGGTGGGGGATGGGCCCACCTACTGAATGAGCATGTTCATTGAGGCAGATGAGAGAGGTTACCAGAACATTCTTGAAACCTTAGGTAGAAACATCATGCAGCACAAACAGTTACATTACTTGACTGGAACATTTCATAGCAGAAACATTGGGGCGGAGGTTGGTTGCCAACAGACAAAGGCCTCCCCTGTTGTGCATTATTGCCTTATCACACGAATCCTGAGAGTCATGCCCTTGGTGACCTAATGACTTTCCTGGGCCCAGTCATTTCAAAGTTCTGCCAGCATTAATGCAATTCTATTGAGACCAAACTCCCAGCACATGAATCTGTGGGGTGCACTCAAACTGCATAAATCAAATCATAGCACCCTCTGTGAGTTTCCCCATTACATTAGACAGATAGTGTTATGTGAATTTTAACAACTCTGTAGATAGGTAGGTTGTATCACTTATGGATTTCATTTCAGAATAATAAGCAATGGTTTAACATACTTCGTATAAAAGGGACATTTGATATGACTAGGGGATACATGAGATGCTTGCCTGGGGATGACATGAAATTCATTGTATTTTTATTCTTATTAGGAGAATGTCTTTGATTCTATTCTATAGACTTGCAAACATTTAACTTACATGTAGTTCACATGCTTCTAATATTCTCACATCTATTAAAACAAAAACCGGAAAGCTCATCTTATTAGTAATCAATATTTGCATAGTATTTTATGGTTCACTGCACATTATCATTTAAAATATTTCATGTGGGTCTCTAGACCACCCTGTGAGGTAGGTACTGGTCACTGCTATTGTCCTCAGTGTTCTGTGAAGGAGTTGATGTGAATAGAGATGAAAATGATTTTCTATAGGTCACTTTTTAGTATATGGTGGCCCTGGAACCTCTTTCTTAATCATACTTCCTTGCCATGTCATTGAAGCTGAAGAGATGCACTGGTACAGAATATGCAGATAAACAATCATGGATGTAAGCATTGCCTCTGAGCCTCAGCAGAGTTAATGTCTCACAGAGCTGGTGTGAGCATGAAAGGAGGTACCATTTGTGCAGTGTTTCAGGCTGAGCTGGGCATATAAAAGATACTCAGTACTTTTTAACTCCCTTCTAAATGATATGGCTCACAACAAAGTACCCTGGTTATTCTCATGTATGCAGTAAAGACTAAGGGTTGGAGACAACTTGTGCCCAAGTGTGAAATATAAGGGCAGGCCCATATGGTAACCTCAGTTGTCCAGATGTACCAAAGGAGCAGTTTCACCACTACCCATCTCGCTAGGTCTTTAAGTATTTTCCTCCTTGTACCACCTTTGGTGAAGCCATTGCACACCCCTCACCTCAGAGCTAATTAGTACTAGAATTCGACTGCTTGGGAACATGTTTGGGCCAGTAGCTAACTCCCAACTCAACAGTACCAGTGGAAAGCTTGGCAAACAGGAACACACCTAACCCAGCCTGGAAATCTCAGAGGAGGCACCAAGGCCCCACCACATGGCCCTGGATTTCCTCCCTGCTCGTCTCCCAAGCAGGGACCCAACCTGAGTAAACACAGGGGAGGAAAACAGGAAAGCAGTAAAATAGCCACTGGAAAGTAAACATGCAGCAAGGCATAGGCCTTCTTTCTGCCTGTTGGCTCCATGGAAAGCTGAGAAAATCAGAATCTCTGAGAACAGACCTCTCTTGTGACTTTGAACTGACTCCAGTTCTCCCCATCCTTCTCCCAGCCCACCAGGGCACTGCATGCACTTTCCAGCCCCTACGCTTCCCATTGCAGTATGCCGGCTCCTACTCAGAGGTTCTGCATGACCACAAAACATTCACTCAGAGTTAAAATACTATTGTCAGCATTTTCTCCATATTGTTCATCTCCTTCTTTGTTAAGGTCTCCACCAATTCTGTTGAATATGGAGCTGTCTATTGATCCAATCAGGCCCCTAAATGAATCACTGTCACATATGAAAAATTTGGGACTGAAGGCCTGAGTGGCATTCTACTTCTGCCTCTGCCAGTGAAGTCACTCCTCTTAACCTCAGCTTCTTAGCTTGTGAAATGACAGGGCAAAACTAGATGATATCAGTGGAAAGAAAGCAAGACACTGTGTGCCAGTCCAAGGTGATGAAAATACAGAAGCCCTTCAAGTATTTCCAGATGTATAGACTTTTCCCCACTGGAAGTAGACATGATATCCACAATGCAAGAACATTCCTCAGTACAAGACACATACTGAAAATCGACACAATGAATGCCTGAGATCTCTTAAAGTGCATCCATATGAAATGTACAAAGTTAATCTTTAATTATTCTGAAAGTATAATTGTAGGCTCTTCTATCACTAATTTTAAAAAGGCAGTGCATAACTGGTCCTACACATAATAAACACCCTATCATATACATGTATTCCTGCTTCTCCAGATTTCTGCCATGCAGGAAATATTTTAGGGGAGGAAACACTGGATCACTTCATTCCTACATCTACTTCTTTCCTTGGAACATGATAATTACTCTAAAATCCCTTTGCACACAAAATACAGATGAGATCAGGGGGTAATATGATCTGTAATATTGAGAAACATCTAAAAATTTCAGCCCAGTTCTGCTTTGGCACAGGAGCAAGGAATTAAGGATTATTTGGCTGACTCTAGAAGGTTGACCAGATAGCCATGTCCAAGAGTCCTGTCTCCATATACAACTTCACCTGCCTTGGACCTCCTGCCCAACTCCTGCCATGTGAAACTTGTCTTTCCATCCTGAAAGCTGTCCTATAACCTCTCTTAGGTGCTAATTCATTTTTGGACTGAGGTCTGCTGCTGCATTGTGGTTTCTTGGGAGTGGGGCGGGTTGGGGAAGGAGATGATATATATGTTCAAAGCCTTCTGTGAATACACAGTCAGACAATGAAGCCTCTATGCTGAATGAGAGTGCCTTCTTGGGCAGGTCCCAGGTAGTCTGATTTAGGAGGTGTGAAATATCTATCAGGCACCACAGAACCATTGTGGTGCCAATTATGTGCCAAAGGAATCCAGGATTCAAAGAGAGATTTAAGCACTAGATTTGCAGACTTGCTCTGCAAGGACATGGTTGGGTTTCAAATTTCCCTTCCTAATCTTAAGATATATATCTCCAGTAGCTTGATGGTATTTTCAGGGTAATATTAACCAGCAAAGCCTTAAGGAAAGTGGTGTTCTGACTTACACCCTCCTATTCCATCCTTTCCACATCCCGCAGTGGGGACTGTGTTGACTCTGTATTATTTGAGCACTTTTCGCAGGCACTGTGGGGAAACAGGTATCTCCGTGGTCTTGAGAACATGGTTGCCAACTCCCTTCAGCTCCCTGCAGGGGATCACAGTGTTATCAGCACACCACAGGGATAGCCTTCTGGGGTGTGGCATTTTGTTTAAAACAGAAATCCCTGCTTACAGGTTACTGACACAGCATCCCAAATAGGCTTAGAATGTGAGTGAGCCACCATTTACTTCTGCTTCCAGAATCATGCTATCTTTACTGCGATGGAGGAGTCAGGAGGATGACTACTGCGACCCAAATGTAACAGTGCTTGCTTCTCTGACCCCTCCCACACATCTTCCGCAGATTAAATTACTGAAATTTATATCGTTGAAAATTACAATTATGAAAATGTAGTGCTTTTTATATTTGTGTCTTTAAACAACTTGAAGCCAGGCATGGTGGTTTGTACCTGTAATCCCAGCCTCTGGGTGGCTGAGACAGGAGGATCACAAGTTCAAGCCCAGCTGGGGCAACTTAGTAACTTAGGAAGACCCTGTGTCAATTTTTTTTTTTTAAATTAAAGATTTGGAAATGCAGCAGTGTGAAGGTCCTGGGTTCAATCCCCAGTAGCACACAAATGAGCAACAAAGGACTATGTTTTTTCCCCTTTTTTGCTCCCTTTTAAAAAATTGATGTTCAGAAAGGACCTGACAATGGAATTTAATATATATTTATCAATGAGTGAATGATATCCCTGTTTTCTGATCATAGCTAGGAATGACACCAAAGAAATACATAATCTTAGTAAAATTGCTTATTTATGAACTTCAAATTCCACAACTCAAAAATAAAAGCTTTCAGTAGATGATTTTCAAGGCATCTTTCAGTTTCTACATTCAAAAAATTATTTTTCTTAGTTAGAGATATTTGTGATTTCCACTTTGCTCAAATTTGCACAGACCCATCTAAAGAAATATTGAGAGTAAGGTAGGTCAATCGCATTGAAGGCCCATTAAGAATTATAACTTTTTTCTACCAGGTGGGTGCTGCAAATTGCATAGTTAATTCATGCATTAACAGTTCCATTCCTGAGGTTGAAATTGGAGCAGAGAAATGCAAATACTGGCAGTATTCCCTACCTCTGCCCAGCTATTGAAAATGGGTGAAATATGGTCAAAGTCAGTATAAATAGTGATATTGGAAGTACTAGATACATATCATTATATTAATTTTTTACTTGACTTCTTAGAATTAAAAAAAGATGAGATTTTTGTGCCAATTATAAGGAAAGAGGAGGTAACTAGTGAAATGCTTGAGAAGGGGTTGAACCTTGGACAGGCAGATTCTGGGGCACTCAGATGGCATCTCCATCCCATCACTTGAAAAGAATTTCAGATAAAGAAGGTAAAATGATTTTCTTGTATAAATCTAGTGTCTGGAGACAACAGACACCTATCTGTGTATTATCTCTGGGAATTGTAGCACCCTGCTAAATATTTTTAAAGAATTTACAAGTTTCTAGCATTACAAGGGAAATACAGGCTTGATTCAGTCACCGAGTTCCTACTTTAGAATCGGTCATTGCCCTGGTCTCTACTTTCTCTTTAACCTCCTGCAACTACTGTCCTATCGTGGAGCAAGATGAGCATCCATAATAAGAAAATGTGAAATTTGAGGTGCTCCTATTCAGTCCAAGTGCTAAAAGTCTCAAGTGTTAAAAGCCTGACCCGCACCCCTTCCTGTCTCCTTCACTTCCTTGCTCTCGTGTGGTAACCAGATCTCCTCCACCGTGCATTGCTGCCATGATGTGCTGGGCTACCACAGGCCCAGAGCAATGGGCCCAAGCACCCATGGATAGAAACTTCTGAAACCAGGAGCCAAAGTAAACTCTTCCTTCTTATAAGTTGATTACTTCAGATATCTTGTCACAGTGGTAAAAAGCTGACTGACATAGCTCTAAAATCTCAAACTCTGTAAACACCAGCATGACACCACAAAGAGAAAATTCTGTTCCATGAAACCTTGTTTATGAACAAAATTATTATTATTATTATTATTACTTGGTGTTGGGGATTGAAATCAAGGTCTCTTGCATGCTAAACATGTGCTGTACAACTGGACTACATCCTCAGCCTCACACATAAAATTATTTAAAATAATCATATAAAATCACCTTTAGACTATGTTTAAAGAAGAAGATATCAAACATAAATGAATTTATGTCTAGACTTGGGTACTGTCTCCTAGATATCTCATTGCGTATATGGAAATATTGTCAAATCCCCCCAAATCCAAAATCTGAAATATTTCTGATCTGAAGGATTTCAGGTAAAGGATTCTTTCCCTGTACTACTTTTCCCCACATGTGAACATGTCCTTCCTTCTTCAGCCATGCAGCATACTAACCCACTGCGAATGCGTACACAGACTGAATAAGGCTTGTGGTGGAATGGAGTGTACTACAGGGTAGTACAAAATAGCGGGTAACCTGAAATTATGTTTTCAGTCTTCTCACCATAGAGAAATTTTCAGAAACATCTCTGTCTTTAGCAACCTGCAATTGCTAATGCTTGGGAAACATTTTCACTGTTGCTCTAAAACTTTCTTCAATTTCCTTTTAGTTCTTCATTGCAGGATTCCTACTCCGTTCTGAAGCATCAAAGAAAAGATCACCAACATTTCCTGGCTTTGACTTGGGTTAATAATTAGACTACTATTAATTTTGCATTATCAGAACAGTCCAGAGAGCTTAAGAGAAGTATAGCACCTCCCTTACAATGAAAAAGTGTTTCAGTAAAATCTTTCATAAAGTTCTATTTCCTCTTCCTTACCCCTTTGGATTTGTAGAGAATTTGACTGCCTTCCTGTTGATTTCATTATTATCAATTAAGGTGATTTGGGTGATAATGCGGCACTGGCCAACCAGCATTTCCTGCCCAGGTGGGGCTGAACAGTCTTTCAGTCTTCTAAGCATTACCTCCACCTCTCTGGAATGGACAGCATAAGAATGGCACCCATGGACATTGAAAAAAAATACTTATTTATTTATATTAGGGCAAACTTGCAATATATAATAATTATATTCATTTGGGGAAATTACATATTTTGATCGTTTTCTATCCCATTGCCCTCTCCTCACTCTCTTCTTTCCTTCTTCCCCTGATCCCCTTCCCCATCTCCAAAAGGTTTACCTTCCTGTTTCCTACCTCTCTCCCCTATTTTAGTCTTTATTTATATTTTGGGCTTCTCATATAAGAGAAACAATGTGGTGTTTAACTTTCTGTGCCTGACTTATGTAACATTACAGTCTCAAGATCCATTCATTTTCCTGAAAATGACATGATTTCATTCTTCCTTATGACTAAATAATATTCCATTGTTTGTATATATACCACATTTTCCTTATCCATTCATCTGTTGATGATCATTTAGGCTGTTTTCAAAGCTTAGTTATTGATAATTGCACTGTGATAAACATAGGTATGCATGTATCACTATAGAACGATATCTTTAACTCTTTCAGGAATATGCTCAGGAGGGTCAAATGGAATTTCTATTTTTAGTTTTTTGAGGCATCTCCATACTGATTTCTGAGATACATTGTAAATGTGGACTGTCTTGGGAATGACCTCAAGCATAAGAAGAACTGAGTTAGGAAGGAGTTGAGTGAAGGATCTGTGGTCCTGGAATTTAAAGACTCTCAGCATGTGATGCTTAGGGAGTCTCCCGGCCGGCTGTCAAGGGCTCCTGCTGTAACATCACAGCATGATCCACTATGGCCATTCCAATTTTTCTCAGTCCTTTCATTTCTCCCCTTTCTCTATTTATATCATCCCTTCTCTTCCTTCTGATTTTTTCCCTTTCTCCTTTTCTTCATCCAGTATTACATTTTTTTCCTTTTTTTTTTCTGATACCAGAGATCAAACTCAGGACCTTGTGCATGCGAGGCAGACACAGTGTCACTGAACTAAATCCCCAGCCCAGAATATTATATTTTCAATGTTAAGTTCCAGATGGCACTTGGACTCATGGCTTTATTCTCTGACCACTGCGACAGTCACCCCAGTTCAGTCCTCCTTTGCCCCCACCAGACCCCAGGAACCCCAAGCTATAAGAAAACAACTGGTTGTCGAAGATATCTAAACCAGCTGGGCATGATGGTGCACACCTATAATCCCAGCACTTGGGAGGCTGAGGCAGGAGGATTAACCTGAGTTCAATGCCAGCCCAGGCTATATGGTGAGTTTGAGGCCAGCCTTAACTATATAGTGACACCCTGTCTCAAAAAACAAAAAACAAACAAAAAAAAAGACTTGTAAGCATTTCGTCAGTCATGATCTCCTTTTCCATATCAAAATGTTCCAGGAGCAATTAGGTAGCCTTTTCAAGACCACTGAGATGTTGCTTTGTGAATATTAAAGACATTAAGCCTGTGTCTCATAGGATGGTGACCATTATCATTTGCCACAGAACTGATCTTCAATTCTGGCTCTGTAAAGAATCATTTACAGCTGAAAATGACTTAATGGCCCAATCAGGGTAAATGCAATATTTATAATAATTTCTGGATAAGAGACATTGTGGAAGATCCATTTCTTAGGAAATCACCTTGCTATCTCCAAGGTCAGGCTTTGAGTCCACCAACAAGATCCCCTTCTTAATTTTTCTCTTGAACTCTTTCTTTAAAAAAAATAAATGCAATGAAAGGGGAACCTCATTTATACCTCTTTTCTCAACAAAACACATTTATAAATTAGTCTAATCCCAGTTTCAAGCCCCATCCTTTTCTCCAGTCATGCACGTATTTAGACTTTTTATTCCCCAATTAACACAGGCAAAAGGAAGACCATTATGACAGTGAGCAGATATAATTTTAGAGAAATACAACTTCTTATCAAATAAGCTTGCAATAATCATTTGATGAATGGGGCTCTTCAGTATAACTTCCAACACTAATTTAATGAGAAGTATCAAATGAATTTTTTTTTAATTCTGATAACACCCATGAGACAAATGATACTTTGCAGGCCTATTTTTAACAAATGAATTATTGACTTAAACTGGCACAATTGATCACAATATAATGGGATCAGGGGATGTTAGGGGCTCATTCGTCATAGCTGATGATGAGTACTGACTCTTCCGAGAAATGAAACTCTTTAATCACTCCTAGATTAACAGTTACATGCTCTCAAATTTCAATCATAGAAAACTGGCAGCACTGAATGAGAAAGATCCAGTGCTGAAGGAGAAAGTAAAAAGGGGAGCATGAAGAGTTTGTTGTCTGCAGTCAGAAATCCAACTCTGGCCTGTGCTCTTCTGTGATGATAGAAACATGATTCATGAGAAAGGCAGAACAGGGATAGCAATTAAAATTCTTGGGATCAGGTTTATTTCTTCTAGGAAAAATGTTGTTCGACTTCTCTGAAACTCCTCTGCTCCATTTGCAAGATGGATATTGTATGAACTCTCCAAGCGAAGTTCTCATAAAGATAAAATGAAATACCCTATATCCTCAAATTTGGACAAGGAGAAAAAAAGAGTTCCTTTTATGTAATCCTCATAATTATTGCAGGAGATGTTTGTTTTCTATCTTCAGAACCTATACCTATTAGACACTTTGACTAATTGAAAAAGAATGAAATAAAATGTGAAAAGCAAAGTTAAAAACCAGAAGTTTATTTGCTAATTCAACAAAAGTGCCAGTTTATATATTAAGCCCTGCTGGTATAGACAGATGAGGAAGATGTGGCTCCCCAGGAGTTTAAAATATGAGGTATGATTGAAATATATAATGATGAATGCTTAAATTTAAAAAAATATTGCAGTGAAAGACAATTGCTATTAATCCCCCTCAAAATCCTCTCCCTTGTTTCTAATGTACTTACCACATCATTATTGCCACTTTCTGAAGCAATTCCATAAGTTCTCCTTAGTGAGTGTCTTCACAAGTTGTGATCACAAATACAGTGGTTGCAGCTGCTGGGTGCTATCTAACAGAAAGGCAGGTGGGGCTCGTAAAAACATTACAGTGGGTTTTCATCTACCTAATTCATTGCATCTGGCACCATGTGACTTCTGGATCTTCCCCAAAATCAAATGGCCAGGAAAAGTAAAGGTTTTTCATCAATTCAGAACACTGAACAGCCATGGTAGTGCAACTAAGACCATTCATGAAAGAGGACTTCCAGCACTACCATGGAAAGTAACAAGAACAATGAGATAAGTGAGTTTCAAGTGAGGAAGGGTATTTTGCAGGGGGATTCATGGCAATGTTTCTTTTATTTCAATAGTTTTTTTTAAAATGACATATTACTTTGTTTTTCCATCACATCACATACACTGGGCAGACAGACAAGAGAGTCAAATTATTTGCACAAATAAAAGTAAAAAAGGTAAGGCAATGGGAATTGTCATTTTACTTTTTTTCAATCAAACATCTGAACATGGGAAAAGAACTCAATGATATAGAGAAGTTAAGTAAATGCCTCCTTCCCTATGTGGTTACTACTATGGTTTGGATGTTTGTCCTCTCCAAATCTCATGTTGAGAGCTAATCAACTTAGCCTTTAAAGGTGGGACTTTTGAGCAGTGTTTAAACCATAAGGACTTCACTCTCACAGGTGGAAGTAATGCCATTATAAGAATGTAGGTTGGCCCCTCTTGCCCTCTCTTGCCCTGTCTTGCTCTTCTGCCTTCTTCCATGAGATAATACAGCAGGAACACCCTCACCAGATACTGGAAATACCATCTTGGACTTCCTAGTATCCAGAACTGTGAACCAACACATTTCTACTGATTACAAGTTGCCCAGTCCGTGATATTTACGTATAACGAGTTGACAGTGACCATATTTCTTTTTTTGTATTTATTAAGTTTATTGGTACATTTTAGGTATAAAATGTGATGACCTCATCATTGGGAATTTGCACCTTTACATGACATATCTTGGTTCTTATTTTTTCCCCATTGCCCTGCACTCCCTATTTAGAAAGACTTTGTTTCCTTTTTTTCCTTTTCTTATATTTTTTCCTTCCCTTCTTTTGTTTACTCCACCCCTCCGAGTTCCCATTACCCTTTAGACCTTTTCTTCCTATTTCACATTATCTATTATACATTTTGATCCTTGTTTATACTTTCAGTTTCTCACGCCAGAGAAACTTAGGTATTTACACATGTGTGGTCTAATTTTTTCACTTAAGAGTATGGCCTCAATGTGCATCCACTTAGCTATAAATGTCTCTAGTTTCTAATTCTTAATGCCTGAGTAGTACTCCATTTTATACTTAAAAAAAACCCCCACAGCTTCTTTATGCAGTCTCCAGTTGATGGACAATTGGGCAGTTTCCAAGTTTTAGCTATTACAAACTGTGCTGCTATGAACATGGGTGAACATATATAGGTGTGCTATGATTCTTTTAATTGTTTTGGGAAGATACCCAGCAGGGGAATAGCTGGGTCAAATGGGACCTCTAATCCTAGTTTTTTGAGGTACCTCCATCCTGATTTCCACAGTGGTTGCACCAGTCTGTATTCCTAACAACAATGGAGAAGTGTTTCTTTCTCCCCACAACCCCACCAGCATTCGTTGTTGGTTGATTTCTTGATAACAGCCATTCTTTCTGGATTGAGGTAGAATCTCAGCGTTATTTTCATCTGCATCTCTCAAATGACCAGAAAATATGTTGAACATTTTTTCATATGTTTATTTGCTGCTTTTACTTCTTTGTCTGAGAAATGTCTGTTCATTTCAGATGACCATTTTTCAATTGGGTCTTTAAATTTGGGGGGTCTGATATTTTAAAGATCTTTATATATTCTAGATAGTAGACCTTTGTCTGAGAAACAGCTGGTAAAAATTTTTTCCCACATTGTAGGTTGTCTCTTAGCTCTGTTGGTGGTTTTTCTTGCAGTGTAGCTTTTTAATAAGATGAGATCCCAATTGTTGACTCTTTGTGCTACTTCTCATGCTACTGAGGTTTTGTTTATAAAGTCTTTTCCTATTCCAGTGTCTTCAAGAGTTCTACCTAACTTATCTTCCAGAAAGTTTAGTGTTTCTGTTTTAATAGTTAGATCTTTCATCCACTTTGATTTTAGTTTAGTGCATGATGAAAGATATGGGTCTAGTTTTAATTGGTGGCAGATTGAAGTCCAGGTTTTCCAACACCATTTATTAAATAGGCTATCTTTCCTCCAGTGAGTATGGTGGGCTCCTTTGTCAAAGATGAGGTGGATGAGTATGTCTAGAGTTGTTTCTGCATCTTCTAATCTATTACACTGATCCTTGGGTCTGTTTCTTTGCCAGTACCATAGTGTTTTTATCACAGTATCTTTGTAGTAGAGTTTCATATTGGGGATTGTGAAATCCCATGTCATGTGTCATGTCTTTATTGCCCAGAATTGCTTTTGCTATTCTAGGTCTCTTCTGGTTTCAAATGAATTTTTGGATTGTTTTCTCTAGTTTGGTGAAATACACTGTTGGAATTTTAATTGGGATTGCATTGAATCTATATAGCAGTTTTGGAAGTAGGGCCATTTTTACTATATTGGTTCTTCCTACCCAGGAACAATGGATGTCTTTCCATTTTCTTATATCCTCTTCAATCTTTTTTTCAGAGTGGTATAGTTTTCAAGGTAGAGGCCTTTTACTTCCTTCATTGGATTGATTCCTAGATATTTCATTTTTTTGGATGTTATTGTGAAAGGAATTGTTTCCCAAATTTCTCTCTCAGTGAGTGTGTTATTTGTGTACAAGGAGGCTATTGATTTTTGAAGGTTGACCTTATATCCAGCTACTTTGCTGAATCTATCAATTAAGTCTAGAAGTCTTTTGGTGGAGTTTTTGGGGTCTTTTAAAATTACATTTTCAATTTCACTGATTAAAATAGGGGTGTTTAAAATTTTTATATCTTCTTTGTTCAACTTTGGTAATTTATATGTATATAGAAATCTGTCCATTTCTTCTGGGTTTTCAATTTTATTGGAGTACAGGTTCTCAAAGTAGGTATTGATGATCCTCTGGAGTTCTGCTGGATCTGTTGGGATTTCACCCTTTTTGTTCCTAATTGCATGGATTTGAACCTTTCCTTTCCTTTTCTTGATAAGCTTGGCTAAGGGTTTGTCAATTTTATTTATTCTTTCAAATTACCAACTCTTTGATTGGTTGACTTTTTGTATTGTTCTCAGTCTCCATTGCATTGATTTCTGCTCTGTTCTTTATAATTTACTCCCTTGTATGAGCTTTGTGTTTGTCTTGCTCTTCTTTTTCTAGGAACTTGAGGTTCAGCATTAGATAGTTTATTTGAGCTCGCTCTGTTTTCCTAGTATGGGGATTCATTGCTATTAATTTCCCTTGTAGAACTGCTTTCATTGTGTCCAATAGGTTTCTGTATGTTGTATTACCATTATCATTTAATTTTAGAAACTGTCTAATTTCTTCTTTAGTTTCCTCTGTGACCCATTGGTTTTTCAGGAGAGTGTTATTCAATTTCCATGTGTTTGTGAAGTTCTTGTGGTTTCTTCTGCTATTAATCTCCAATTTAATTGCCCTATGGTCTGATAATATATGGGGGATAACTTCTGTTCCTTTGCATTTACTTAAACATGTTCTACGAGTTAGCAAGTGGTCTATTTTGGAGAATGAACTGTGTGCAGCTGAAAAGAATATGCATTCTGATTTTGTGGGTGGAATACTCTGTGGACATCTATTAAGTCCATTTGCTCAAAAGTTTCATTCAGTTCTAGTGTTTCATTGTTGATTTTCTGTCTAGATGATCTATTTGTGACAGTGGGGTGTTGAGGTCCCCCACTACGATTGTATTAGTGCTTATTTGGTTTTTCATGTCCATTAATATTTGTTTTATATGTGCACTAGTGCTTGGTGTATAAACATTTATATTTATATATATATTTATATTTATATACTATACCATATATATTTATTTCATCTCTTTCTTTTGGATTATTCCCTTTACAAAGCTGTAGTGACCTTTTTTGTCTCTCTTAATTAGTTTTGGTTTGAAATCTATTTTGTCTGCAAATAAGATTACTATCCCTGCTTTTTTCCAGGTTCCTGTCGCATGGAGGACTGTTTTCCATCCTTTTACTTTCAGTCTATAAATTTCTTTTTGAATTAAGTGTGTTTCTTTTATACAGCGTATTGTTGGATTTTGCTTCTTAATCCATTATGCCAGTCTATTTCTTTTGATTAGTGAATTGAGGCCATTAACATTTGTGGTTATAACTGATATGTATTGACTTATCTTTCCAATTTTAGTATATGTGCTGCCGAATCGAGCACTTGACTTATCCTTGTTATGATATTTTCCTGCTGTTGGCTCTTTTATTTTTTATTTTCCCCCCTTTTCCTTTAGTGTCTTGCCTTGTCTGATGGCTTCATTCTGTTGGGCCTCATGGAGTTGTGACCCTTATTGGTTTTTTTCTAGGATATTGTTTAGAATTGTTTGAAATGTTGTTTTGGAATTCATGAAGTTTGTCAGGTGTTCTTTGTCATAGAAGTATCTTATTTCCCCATTGATTTTGAAAGATAGTTTTGCAGGATAGATCAATCTAGGTTGGAGCTTGTTTTTTTTTAGGGCTCAAAATACTTCACACTCTCCTTGACTTGATGGTTTGTGTTGAAAAGTCTGCTGTGATTCTGGTGGGCTTTCCTTTGTATGTGATTTGTTTCTTTTCTCTAACTGCTTGTAGTATTTTTTCTTCTGTTGGGTTTCTGGGATCTTGACTATTATATGCCTAATTGTAAATTTTTTTGTTCATGGCTAGTTTGAGTCCTAAATGCCTCACATATTTGTAGGTCAAATTCTTTTCCTCTGCTTGGGAAGTTTTCTGCTATTACTTCTGTGAACAGTTTTTTTTATATCATTTGTACTTTCTCCTGTTTTTTTCATGGACTCCTATTGGTCTTATGTTATTCTTCTTTGTGTCATCTAGCAGATGCTGGATCGGTTTTTCATGGTCCCTTACTATTTTCAAGAAATATCTATTTTCATGGTCACTAACCACAATCTTGTCTTCTATATCTGATAGTGTGTCTTCACATTGGTTCATTCTGCTGCAAATACTTTCAATAAAGTTTTTAATCTCCTGGATATCTGTTTGAATCTGTTTCATGAATTTCACTTCTTTCCTATGTTGGGTGTTCATGGTTTCCATTTCTTTCCCATGATGGGCATTCAGGGCTTCCATTATGGTTCTGAGCTCATCTATTTTTTTTTTAACTGTTTCTTTTTTAGAGTCTCTACTCATGTCTTTCATTCTGCTCACTATCTCTGTAGTTATCTGGGATATTATTTCTGTTTTGAATTTTTCTAGGGCCTCATTCATCTGTTTTTTTACTTCCCAAGGTATCAGTTCAGGGTGTCCAGGTGGTTGATTACCAAATATTTCCTCCTTGCTGCTCCCAGAATTTGTCTTTGGTGAGCTGGAAGTCTGGGTTTGTGCCTTGTTTAGGTGTCTTCTCATTTCTATTTTTGTTGGTGGTGCTGTTTTTGGTTTAATTCCTGGGTTGATACTTCAATATTGCTTATCTTCATTGCTTGTACTTAGAACCCTTACAGAATGATTGCTTCTCAGAGATGTCTAGCAGGTATACATGGTCTTTAGGGTTTGAATCTCTAATGACTCTTAGGCAATCTCATTTTCAGTATGCCAGCTGATTAGATCAATCATAACAATTTAGCCCAAGTGATAACAATCAGCATCAAAAATAGCATCAAACACAGCTTAGAAAATGACAATTTATGGTAGCTATTAATTTGTCACCTTTAACTGCGTGAACTAGATGAAAATCAAGGACCAGCCCAAAATATGTTTGTAGTAAATAAACCCTTACATATAGCAAATATACCTTCGGGATGAGGATGTAGCAGGAATTGGGGAGGGAGAGATATAGAGGTAGGAGATGGAAAGGTCAGAGGTGGGGTTAGAGGACACAGGATGATCACACAAACTTTGGGAAATGGTTGAAAACAAGAGGAAAAGACAGAGTGAAGGAACAAAGACAAGAACAGAATAAACTGATAGCAATAGGGAAGCTAGAAGCTGTATTCACCTTCCTATAAAAATAATGACAATTGAGAGAAGTAAAGAGAGAAAAAACTGAAATAGGAGAGGAACAAGAACAAAAAGGGAGATAAATGAAGAACAATAGACAACATGGGCAAGAGTGTGCAGATCTATGTTGACTAGTCTCAACAAGCCACTGATAGTCCACTGAGATTCAGGCTGATATCTGGCTGCAAGGTCCAAGTTGAGCTCCCTGACCTCCTACAGATTTGAATTCTGCAAGGTTCTACTGCAGGTTTCAGCTGCCTTTCCTCTGAAGTGAGTCCGGGTTTTGATGGGAGGTGCTGATCCCACCAACTTACTAAGCACAGTGGGCCAGTGCACCTTTATTGCAGAGATTTCCTTAACTTTCCCAGTGGGCATCAATTTTCATCAAGGAGCCTCAGAGAGGCCCTCTCTTTGTTGTTCACTTATGCTCTGAATTCTGAAGCTTATAACCTTTATGGATCTGGGTGCCTTTGTAGTGGGGATCCAGATATCAGCCCAGCCCATGCAGTAGTCTGGTCTGGGGGTGAGGCCCTCCGTGCAATGGTGCCAGGTTCATGGGTGGTGGTCCTGAGCTCATCGCATGACAGTGCCAATTTCTGGGGTGGCTGGGAGCAGAGCTCAACAGTGACCATATTTTTGAGTTAGTTCATTCAAATCTAGTTGATTCTTGTTTTCCTTTTTATATTTATTAATGTCAACTGCTTTCACTCTCAAGAGTATCCTGGTTTGCATAACAAATTTTTAGTCAATCTAACTTCATTTTTTGTTCTTTTTTTTAAACTACCAAATACTAAATAACATGCTCATATTTTTACCTTGTATATTTTTTTCCATTAAGCTTATTGGTACATTTTAGGTATAAAATACAGTTACATTCATCATTGGAATCTTGTACCTTTACATGTTGAATCTTGGTTCTTATTTTTTCCCCATTCCCCTGCCCTCCCTTCACCCCCTCCACCCTTCCCTGTTTACAAAGACTCTGTTGCCACTTTTTTCCTTTTCTCATATTTTTTCTTTTCCCTTCTTTGCTTTCCCCTACCACTCCCATGCCCCCTACTCCTTTAGACCTTTCCTTCCTATTTCACAATATCAGTTATACATTTTGATCCTTATTTACACTTTTAGTTATTCACGCCAGAGAAACTATTCAGTATTTACAAATGTGTGTCCTATTTATTTCATGTAAGAGTATGGCCTCAATGTGGATCCACTTAGCTTTAAATGTCTCTAGTTTCTCATTCTTTATGGCTGAGTACTACTCCATTTTATTTATTTATTTTTTAATATTGTTAATTTTATTGGTACATTTTAGGTACACAATATAATGCCATTCATCATTGGAAATGTGCACCTTTACATACTCTATCTTGGTTCTTATTTTTTTCCCATTACCTCACCCTCCCTTCAACACCTCTGCCCCTCCCTATTTACAAAGATTTGTTTCCATTTTTTCATTTTCTCATATTAATTCCATTCCCTTCTTTCCTTTCCCCTACCTCTCCCAGTTTCCCTTTGTCCCTTTTTTTACTATTTTACATTATCTATTTTACCTTTTAGTCCTTATTTACACTTTCGGTTTCTCACACTAGAGAAACTTTGGTATTTACATGTGTGTCCTATTTATTTCACTTGTAACTATTGCCTCAATGTGCATCTATTTAGCTATAAATGTCTCTAATTTCTTGTTCTTTATGGCTGAGTAATGCACCATTTTATTGAAAAAGCACATTTTCTTTATCCAGTCTCCAGTTGATGGGCAATTGTGTTGTTTCCAAGTTTTAGCTCTCACAAACTATGCCATTGTCAACATGGGTGCACATATGTCACTGTGGCATGATTCTTTTAATTCTTTGGGGAAGATACCCAGCAGGGGAATGAATAGCTGGGTCAAATGAGACTTCCATTCCTAGTTCTCTGAGGTATCTCCTCCATACTGATTTCCACAGTGGTTGCACCAGTCTACACTCCCACCAGCAGTGTGGAACAGTGTTCCTCTTTCCCCACAGCCCCACCAGCATTTATTATTGGTTGATTTCATGATAGCAGCCATTCTTTCTGGGGTGAGATGGAATCTCAGCATTGTTTGCATTTGAATCCCTCAAATGACCAGTGAAGTTGAATGTTTTTTCATATGTTTATTTGCTATTTCTCCTTCTTGTCTGAGGAACGTCTGTTCATTTCAGATGCCCATTTTTGGATTGGGTCTTTAAATTTGGGAAGTCTGATTTTTCTAAGTTCTTTATAGATTCTAGATAGTAGACCTGTCTGAAGGACAGCTGGTGAAAATTTTTTCCCACATTGTGGGTTGTTTCTCCACACTGTTGGTGGTTTCTCTTGCTGTCCAGAAGCTTTTTAATAAGAAGATGTCCCACTTGGTGATTGTTTGTGCTAGTTCACAGGAAACTGAAGTTTTGTTCATAAAATTTTTCCTACACCAATGTCTTCAGGAATTCTTCCTAAACTCTCTTCCAGCCAGTTTAGTGTTTCTGTTTTAATATTTAGATCTTTAGTCCATTTAGATTTTAATTTAGTGCCTGGTTAGAGATATAGGTCTAGTTTTAGTCTTTGGCAAGTTGAAACCCAATTTTTTCAGCTCCATTTATTAAAGAGGCCATCTTTCCTCCAGTGAGGGTGTTTGGCTCTTTTGTCAAAGACGAGGGGGTTGAGTGTGTCTGGAGTTGTTTTTGCATCTTCTAATGTGTTCCACTGGTTCTCAGGTCTGTTTCTTTGCCAGTACCTTGCTGTTTTTATCACAGTAGCTTTGTAGTATAGTTTCAAGTTGAGGGTTGTAATATCCCCTGTCACGTCTCTGTTACCTAGAATTGCTTTTGCTATTCTATATCTCTTCTTGTTCTAAATGAATTTTTGGATTGTTTTCTCAAGGTCCGTGAGGTATGCTGCTGGAATTTCAACTGGGATTGCACTGAATCTACATAGCAGTTTTGAAAGTATGGCCATTTTTACTATATTCCTACTGAGGAGTGAGGGATGTCTTTCTTTTCTGATATCATCTTCAGTCTCTCTCAGGCTATAGTTTTCAGAGAGGAAGTCTTTGATTTCTTTTGTTAGGTTGATTCCTACGTATTTGAATTTTTTGGATGGTATTTTTAAAGGAATTGTTTGCCCCATTTCTCTCTTAGTGAGTCTGTTGTTCATGTAGAGGAAAGATATTGATTTTTGTGTCTTGACCTTGTATCCAAGTACTTTACTGAATTTATTAAGTCTAGAAGACTTTTGGTGGAGTTCTTGGGATCTTCTATGGAGAATATCATTTTGTATGCAAATAATGACAATTTGACTTCTTCATTTCCTATTTTTATTCCTTTTATTTCTTTCTCTTGTCTAATTGCTGTGGTTAATGTTTCCAAAACTATATTGAACAGGAATGGGGATAGGGTACATCCTTGTCTTGTTCCTGATCTTAGTGTGAAGGATTTCAGTTTTTGACCATTTAGTATGATATTGGCTGTTGGTTTTTCATACATGGCTTTTAGCAGATTGAGGTAGAGTCTGCCTATTCCAATTTTTTGTAGGGCTTTTATCATAAATGCATGTTGGATTTTGTTGAATGCTTTTTCTGCATTTATTGAGATGATCATATGGTTTTTGTCCTTGGGTCTATTGATATATTGTGTGACATTTATTGATTTGCATATGTCAAACCATCCCTGCATCCCTAGGATGAATCCTACTTGGTCAGAGTGTATAATCTTCTTGATGATCTTCTGCATTCTATTTGCCAGTATCTTATTAAGGATTTTTGCATCTATGTTCATTAGTGAGATTGGCCTATAGTTCTCTTTTTTGTTTGGGTCTTTCTTTCTCTGCTTTGGGGATCAAAGTGATGCTTGCTTCCAGGAATGAATTTGGGAGTATTCTTCCCTTTTAATTTTATTGAATAGTTTAAACAGTAGTGGCAATAGTTCATCTCTAAATGTCTTATAGAATTCAGGATTGAAGCCATCAGAACCTGGGCTTTTCTTAGTTGGTAAGTTTTTAATTATATTTTCTGTTTCATTTATTGATATTGGGTTGTTTAGAATTCTTAGGTCTTCTTTGTTCAACTTTGGTCATTGATACGTATCTAGGTATCTGTCCATTTCTTTGGTTTTTTTCATCTTATTGGCATATAGGTTCTGGAAGTAGCTATTGATGATCCTCTTGATTTTTGCTGAGTCTGTTGTAATTTCATCCTTTTCATTCCTAATTGCATGGGTTTGGGCCTTTTCTTTTTTTGATAAGGTTGGCTAAGGGTTTGTCAATTTTGTTTATTCTTTCGAAGAACCCGACTCTCTGCTTCATTTATGTTTTGTATCATTCTCTTAGTCTCCACTGCATTGATTTCTGTTCTGTTGTTTATAATTTCCTCCCTTTTATGAGCTTTGGGTTTGTCCTGCTCTTCTTCTAGAAGCTTGAGATTCAGAATCAGGTTGTTTAATTGAGCTTGCTCTGTTTTCCTAATATAAGTATTCACTGCTATGAATTTCCCTGGTAAGACTGCTTTCATTGTGTCCTGTAGATTCTGATATGTTGTATTGCCATTGCCATTTAATTTTACAAACTGTCTGATTTCTTCTTTAATCTCCTCTTGACCCATTGGTTGTTCAGAAGTGTGTTGTTCAATTTCCATGTGTTTATGAAGTTCTTGTGTTCTTTCGCTATTGATCTTCAATTTCATCACTCTATAGTCTGATAATATACAGGGGATAAATTCAATTCCTTTGCACTTACATAAACATATTCCATGAGTGAGTATATGGTCTGTTTTGGAGCATGAACAATGTGCAGCTCAAAAGAACGTGTATTCTGATTTTGTGGGGTGAAACACTCTGTAAATATCTGTTAAGTTCATTTGTTCAAGACTTTGATTGAATTTTAGTATTTCATTGTTTATTTTTTGTCCAGTTGATCTATCTATTTGTGACAGTAGGGTGTTAAGGTCCCCCACTACAATTGTATTAGTGCTTATTTCATTTTCCATGTCCTTTAGTATTTGTTTTATATAATTGGGCCCACTAGTGTTTGGTGAATATATATATTTATGATTGCCATCTCTTCCTCTTGGATTTTTCCCTTTACAAGGATGCAGTGTCCTTGTTTGTCTCTCTTAATAGTATTGGTTTGGAATCCACTTGATCTGCAAAGAGGATAGCTACTCCTGCTTTTTTTTGGGGGGGTGGTTTCCTGTCACATGGAGTATTGTTTTCCACCCTTTAACTTTCAGATCATGAGTTTCTTTTTGAGATAAATGTGTTTCTTATATGCAGCATATTGTTGGATCTTGCTTCTTGACCCATTCTGCCAGTCTATTTCTTTCGATTGGTGAATTAAGACCATTAATATTGATGGTTATAAATGATACATATTGACTTATCATTGTCATGACTTTTTTTGTTTGTTGGATTCTCCCCCTTTGCATTTAATTTCTTGTTGTGCCTGATGGATTTATTCTGCTGGACTTTGTGGGCTTGTGTTCCTTTTGTTTTCCTAGGATATTGTTTAAAATTCTTTGAAGTGCTAGTTTGGTATTTATAAAGTTCCTCATTTGCTCTTTGTCATGAAAGTATCTTATTTCATCATCAATTTTGAAATATAGTTTTGCAGGGTACACCAATCTGGGTTGGAGGCTGTTTTCTCTTAGGGCTTGGAATATGTCACTCCAAGATCTTCTTGCCCTGAGGGTTTGTGCTGAGAAGTCTGCTGTGATTCTGATGGGCTTTCCTTTGTATGTGATTTATTTCTTTTCTCTAACTGCTTGTAGAATTTTGTTCTTCTGTTGGGTTTCTAGAATCTTAACAATTATATGCTTATGTGTAGATTTTTTTTATCAAGTCCAGTTGGAGTCCTGTATGTCTCACTTATCTGTATGTCAAGTCCTTTCCCCCTGCTTGGGAAGTTTTCTGACATCATTTCTGTGAACAGTTTTTTTGTCATTTCCACTCTCTCCTGTTTCTTCATTGACTCCGATCCATCTTATGTCATTCTTCTTTGCATCGTCTAGAAGTTGCCGGATTGATTTCTCATGGTCCCTTACTATTTTTGAGAAATTTTTCTTTTCATAGTCACTAGTTGCAATCCTATCTTCTATATCTGAAATTATATCCTCACACTTGCTCATTCTGCTGCATAAACTTTCAATGGAGTTTTTACTTTCCTGGAAATCTGTTTCCATCTGTTTTATGGATTCTATTTGCTTCCTATGTTGGGATTCCATCATGTTCCTCAGCTCCTCTATTTTTTTAATCTGTGTCTGCTCTAGATTTATTAATCATGTCTTGCACTATGGGCACAATCTCTGCTATTATCCTAGAAATCATTTCTGATTTTATTTTTTCCAGGTCCTCTTTCGTTGCCAGTTCAGGGAGTCCAGGTTGTTGAGTATCAGATTGTTCCATCTTGTTTCCCTTTGGGGTTGCTTTAGGTGATCTGGAAGTCTAGTTTTGAGACTTACTGAGGTGTCTTCACATGTCAACAGATGCATCCTGGTGTGCCTTTGTTGAGGCAACTTTTTGCTCATCCAGTGATCTTCAATTCTCAGTAAGCCACCGAGCAACCTTTTCTCTGATGCTCACCAGTGTACCAATTTCTGGGTTCAGAATTGTTGACCTCTGGGTCCCTGAGCTGCTGTTTGGGCAGGCTTCTGGCTGGGATCTGTGCACAGATGGGATGCTATGTAAGTGTGCTTCTGGCTAGGGCCTGCCCCCCATATAACTGTTGTCTGGGAGGGCCTTTTGCTAGGAGCTGTGCAACCTTGACTCTGATGTCTGAGCAGGCTTCTGGCTAGGGTCTCCAAGCACTTATTGCTGGTATGGGGTGGGCCTCTGGCTGATGTTTGTGTGCCTGTGCAGCTCTTTTCTGGACTACCCTTTGGCTTGGGCTTGTGTGCCTGACCCACTGGTGTCTGGGCGGGGCTCTGGCTGGGATCTGCCTGCAGCTGCATGTCTCTGGTCCACATCCTACCTTGTATATTTTTACATATAGCTCACTCTTTCCCTACCTTTCCAGAGACTCATAGCTTATACCTACCCTGTCATCTCTCCTTCCACCAAATATATAGTAAAATAATAGAGTAAAATAACAATCGTAGGTTTGTCTTTTGGTTCCATTTGGAACCTTAAACATTATACTTAAAACTCTATGTCAAAGTATACTTCTCTTAATTCTTTCTCTTGATTTTGTTTTCTGATTATGACATTCACATCACATCATTTGTACAACCTATTCTATCTCTTAAATATTGCTCAGTTTATTTTGACTTTTACATCATCAAGGTTAGTTTCCCAACCCTGATTTTTCAAGGTTGTTTCTTGTCTGTGTACATGATGCTTTTTACCCCAGGTTGCTTTTCCCTAGCATGTCTCTCAGGAAACTCATACTTTAGGACCGTGTGAAGATGCCTGTTCCTATATATTCTTCTCATTCAGCATTCCACTGAATGCACATGTGTCCTACTGAATCTAAGCTATTTGGAGAACATTTCAGTGTTCCCCATGCTCAGCACAGTTCTTGGAAGATTATCACTGTTAAATAAATATTCTTAGATTATATATTTGTTTAAATATCCATAAATATCAGTTCTGACTCAAAATGACATTTGGCTTAAGCCTTCTTATGTAACCTCTTATTAAAATAATATTTACTAAGATACTAATTAAGGTGTAAAATAAGTTTAAAAAACTATCACCAAAAGCAAAATGATACTGACAGATAATGTAGTGCAAGAGGTTAATATAAGCAGAGCTATTAATGTATAGATGGTTCAGAAATGAAAACTTTAGTCCAGCCAAGGGACCATAACTTGCTGAAGGAAGGAAAACAGAGGCAAAGTAGTAATTATACACAATAGAAATTATGATACAATCAAGATCATTTATTCCTTACCTGGATGTAAATGTTTGTATAGATGTTTAAATTTATGATATATCTATAATATATAATTAAATACAGGTTTATTTATAAATGAGTTATATATAGTTATAGATATTTTATATAGTTATATAATTATGTATAGTATCTACTTATAGATTATATAATTACATATACATTTATGTATATTTATATGAGTATATATAATTTAATTTGTGTTTTTCCTTTTCCAGTTCTCCTACTACCTAACAGATAATGTACTAATTATGGCTTTTTATCTCTTTATATTTTAGTCTTGTATTTCACAAAGATCAGTTGCAAACAGACAAAATGACATAGGATGCTGGTGATTTTTGTATCCTCATTTTGAGAAGACAGATTGTTTGATATTTTAGAAGGGCTGTTTGCATCATATTCTGCAAAGCATGATTTTTATACAATCTTTAGTTGGAGACTAAATATATTTAAAAGATGTGTGGATGGTGGCCATATTGACCAGGGGTTAAACTGCGCTGGCTAGTTTCTGTTGTCAATTTACTTAACATTTTCTAGAATCCCCTTCTGCGTTAGTGATGACCAGAGCAATAGTTGGGTAGATTGAGAATCAGAAGGTTATGGCAGTGAGTTGTGGCAACAGATTCATAGAGGCTGGCAAGTTTCAGCTTGGCATTGGACCCTTCAACTGCATGGCTAGCTGTTCTTTCCAAATCCTTCCTCCATATCCAACTCTTTTCCAGCAGGCACATGGCCTGGCACTTGGCTATTAACCTATGCATTTGTTCCATAGCTTTTGAATTCTTCCTGGCTTCACTTTAATGACTACTCGTAGTGGGTTCCTCAAGTGACTTCTCTGATCCTCCAGTTCTTTCCAGACCTATACTTCCCATGTCCTCCTACAATTGTGTAGTCTCTAATGGCTGTAATATATCCCTTATCCCAGCTCATAGTTGTTCTGCTTATCTGATTGACACAGATGTCCTTAGAATAGACAAAAGAAAGGTATAGAAAATAAATGGATAAATTACAAGGTCAGTAGACGACCCTAACACACATTTCTGCATCTTTTATAGATCAAATAGAAAAAATAAACATGTTATGTAAGTCCTGAATAATATAATTAATACAGCTATATTTGTAAATGTGTATATATTGATTCTTTGCATCCTACAGAGAATATCCTTTATTTTCACCATCAATAAAACATTTATGAAATATTGATCTACATTGTAGTTCAAAGATAAACTTAAAAAATAATTATAAAAAGTAAAAAATAGATCAATGGTAAACCTTGAGTATTTGTAACAGATGTCACAGATTACAGCATTGTGGGATAGGAAAGGTATATGATAGAAATTGGTATGACAATAATCATTTGTTTAATGCTGTGAACTTAGTAATGTAACAGGAGGTGGAGGGTTGTGACCATAAATAAGATAGGGCCATATGTTCCAGATGTGTACAATCAAACCCAGGGAAACGAAGAGGGCATTCTAAGCAGATTATGGAGCATGGCAACTGGTTGAAATTGAAATTGAGCATCGCTTAACTCAAATAAAGTTGTGGGAGTCCAGGATGATTTATGTCAGAGAGTGATTAAAATAAGATTATTCACATAAAAAGAAACCAGGTAGTGAGAAATCTAAAAGTATTTGAATTGCATCCAATTGAAAGTAAGAGGCACTGGTGGCTGTTGAGATGCTTTATGAAGAACAACATCAGGGGCATGGAAGATAGATTGGGCTCTAGGAGCAGAGCTGGAGATGATTTAGCATGTGAGGCTGTATTAGAGATAAGAGCTTAGTCTAGGTTAGTCACAGTGGAAGTAGAAAAGAAAAATGGATGTGAAAGTACTGTTTCACAATATGTGGACTGCATTCAGATAAGGAAGAAAAAGGAGTCAAAAGTATACTGATATAAAGCTGGGGTGACAGTTAGAATGGTGTCAACACTGACAGAAGTAGGTTACACAGTATTTTACAATTTCTAAAATACAGTTTAAAGCTTTCAGGAAAAAATGGCAACTTAAACACATGCACGTAACCTCTTGGTTTTTGAGTCCTACACAAATTACTTCTGGGTAATAATAGGGTTTATTATGCACTAGAAACTAGAAAATGGTGCAAGACAAGCTTTAGAAATTTGGAGAAAATTTTATTGGGTAAAATGGAGTAGCTACCATAGCTGGTTAACACCATAATCATTTATTTTGCACAGAAAAGAGCAATCTGTCAGGGGAGTAAGCTGAAGTGATCCCATACCTGCTCCACTATAGGTTCTGAGAAGTAGTGGATTGAATTTGTACATTCCAGGGGAGGTGGCCTGAGAAGTCATCTTCATCTATAAGGTTGACCTTGGTACCAGTCAGATTCCAGACTCTGAACTGAGCAGGTGGTTAATGGCAGTTCTGAATGCTGGCATAGACTATGGAGAATGGAAAATAGTTCCCAGCAAATGTTCTCTGCCTCACTACACCTAAGAGAAATTCACCATGAGAAAGACCAAGTCATTTTGAAGATCCCTGTAGCCTGGCACCTCCATATTCTTATAATGCTGGTGAACCCCTGAGCTGGTAAAATCAAATCAGTGAAAATGTGTATCTTTAACTTCCTTTTTTTGGAGTCTAAAATTGTGTGTGTGTGTGTGTGTGTGTGTGTGTGCATGTGTGTGTGGATGTTTTAAAGAGAGGGCATAAAAATCTATGATAGTAACCATTTTAGTTCCGTATACCATACTCTCTCCAATTCTTAACAAGCAGTTACAACCTATTTTTAAATTGCACAAATGGAGACAAATATTAGCTCAAAAATATTCTGTGGTTTAAAAAGCAACCATGCTGTAAAATCAGAGTAATATTAATTCTATAAAATTCAAACTGCTGCAATAAATAAATTGCTGAATGTTTCTAATGTATATGCTGTATAGTACTTAACTAGCTGCTGCATTTGTGAACTTAGCAGTATCATAGAGAGGTAACAGCAAAATCCTGAAAGGCCAAATTAAAATAAAAATACAAGTACAGAGTTTAAAATTTCAATGTAGCAGTGAACAAACAAATGGGTACTGGTGATGAGCTGAATCAGTGCACATGAACACAAATCTTGGAAATTCTCCCAGAGCTCAAATGAAGTAATCAGTGGCGGTGGTGAGAGAAATATGAAAATATGTGACTTAGGAAATCCAAAATGTTCATAATGGATATTCCACAGGAGAGTAAGACAGACAGCTAAATGCTAGTTGTTTTTTTTTTTTTGAGAGAGATTTATAGAATACTAAAAACAATAAGTGCAAACAGTGCCTAGACATGTTTGATGTGTATTTAAGAACAATTCTCTCCATCTAAATCTAGGTCTATCTCCCTATGAAAATCAAGATATTTTCTGGTCCCGGTTGAAATTTATCAACATTTAAAATATGTAAATGGGTCCCAGTTGCTGAGGTTTTGAAGTCAGTTAATGAATCTAATTCAATTCCAATAAAAATTCTTAAAGAGTTTATTTTTAATGATGTAGTAATCAGAAAGTTCATCTGAGGGGCTTTTGAAATATTTGAAAAAGTAGTACATATGCAGATTTACATTTCTAGATTTTAAAAGATTTTATAAAGTTGCTGTAATGAAGCAGGCATGGCAATGGAATAGAATAATAAGTCTCTGGAACAAACTATGGTATACAATTAATCAAATAATAAAAATACTACTTTAAATCAGTGAAGAAAGATTAATGCTAAGTAATAGGCTGAAACAATTGGATAACTTGGAGAAAACAGCTGGATATCTGCTTCATATCATTTGCCAAAAGAAATAGCAGACAAATGGAAAAGATAGACATAAACAAATGAAGCAAATACAATGAAACCTTGTACAAATAACATTTTCTGTGAATGTTCCACAAGATGAGCAAGCATTTTAACTTGAGAAATAAGCAATGTCTTGTGATATGAGTAGTATGTGATACTGAATGTCACATGATCACAATTAGCCAATAGTGTTCTCTCTCTCTCTCTCTCTCTCTCTCTCTCTCTCTCTCTCTCATTGTGGGTGATGTCCTAACAGGCAGAGGTTAAAATCTCTTATCTGCAGGGGAGGAGAAGAAAATGAGGAGGAATCCCTCACTCCAAATGACATTAAGGAGATGTACAAAATGTGGGAAACAATGCACAATTTTGTAGAAAAGCACAGCTCAAAAAAGGCTATAGCAGTGTGAGTGATGAATCTGCTTAATGACAATGCTATGTCAGTTTCTATAAAATCCTCAAAAGGAAGCAAAAGCAAGTGTCATTGGGTAGGTTTCTTCTTAAAGTTACACAAAAAGAAAGTGATCCTATTAGGTTGTCTCTTGTCTCCCTTACAGAAGTCAGGAAGATTTTCAAAAGTAAGTGCAGGTTAATTTATTTATTTTTCTTTATGTTTTTGCAATTTCAGTGTTATTTTGTGTGATATTACAGTATTGTAATCATTTTATATGAATATTTTTGGGCTTTGGAGCAAATCATCTGAGTTTCCATTATTTTTTATGGGGAAATATGCTTTGGTACACAGTGCTTTGGATTATAACCATGTTTCTGGAACAAATTATGCTAAAAAAACAAAATTGAGGGAATTCAACATGGCTGAATAGAGGAGGAGTCACATCTGAGAGACCCAGAGAATGTCAACTAAAAACACAGGTAATTGAAAGAAGGGGAAGGCCATATAGCCTGGTAGAAAAAAATCAATTTGAAAGAAAGGATTTTTAGATCAAATAAAACATAGGCATAGGAGTTTAAAAGAGGGGAAGTGGTCTGGCAGGTCTGGCCTGTAGGGCTTCTGCCCTTATACCTCATGAGAACAGCCATTTTGGGAAGTTCTCAAATGGCTGGAGGTTGCCAAGAGACTAGCAGAGTCTAGCCTCACAGGATGAACTTAGGGTGTGGGGACCTTTGTCTCACTGTCTGCTCCAAAGAGAAGGCTGCAGTCTAGTGGCATTTTCACTGGCACACACCAGGGGCCAGTGACCAAGGATAGGAGCAACTCCCTCTCCACCAGCTCAACCTCAGACCCGCAGTGGATAAATAAGCCATCACTGCTGTGTCAGAAGTCTTCAGTGCTGGGCCTCAGACACCCAATTTGCCACTGGAAGCCTACACCAACTGGGAAATCATCCAGCACACGGAGCTGAAACTGGTCTGGTTTGAGTCTGTGCTCAACACCCAGGCTTCCTTGAGCCTCCAGACAGCTCTTGGTTCCCTGCTCCCATCCTAGACCTGCCAGAGACTCCATCTGACAGCCAGCACCAGTCCCTGGGCAGCCTGGGTTTACAATGGGTGTTCTAATCCTGCATGAGTCTCCTCCTGGTACACCTGGACTGTGGCAGTACCTACTCAGCACCCATTGCACTGCCTCCTCTCTAGCCATATCAGAGTCTGTACCCTGCCTTCTGCTAGTGTTATAGGCACAGTCTCTGCCTGATACAAAGAGCCAGTCCTCTGACTGGTTAGCTGCAAAGATTAAGTGTTTGCCTGTTTTGCCTGGTACTCCTTGAGACACTATCCAATACCCTGTACCTTTACTTGGCTTACCAGAATCTCTCCATGTTAGCCTTGGGGATACCTGTATCTCCTCTAGGCAGCCTGAGGCAAGATGAGCCTCCACCTGATGTCTGGAGCCAGTCTAATGGACACTGAACTATACATCCAATGAACAGCATTGGTCTCCAACCAGCAGGAATCCACAGAAGAAGCCTCAGAACCAAGGCCCCACACCTTCCCCAGTCTGATACTCCAGCTTGAACAGCTGCCACAAATAGGAAATTATGGTGAGAGATTCCCTTGAACTGAGCAACATCCATACAAACTCACAGACTTTAAAGAGCGATAAAGAAGAATGTGACTTGTAAGATTAGACTATTGGCCCTAGAAGAAAACACTCTTCTGGAAATACATAGGAACTTTTTTCTTTTCATCTCCATTAATTTAACCCATTTTTATTTTTGCTCCTCTTTTGGTACATTTTTGATTTTCTACCATTTTTTCTTTTGGTAGAGGTTGGATTTTAACACCCATTTCCTTGTCCTCTTACCCATTGTTTAATATTTGTTTTATTTGTTTGAATAGGCTCAAATTTTATACTCTCTCTACCTCTGCTTTTCTCACTTTCTCATTGTCAGCTTGTTCCCTTAGCATTTGTCTTATTTTCTTTTCCTCTAGTTTAATCTCCACTCCCAATTATTTGTCCTTGTCCCAGTTGGTTTTCTCTGTAACTGTTACTTCATGGCACTAATTTCCCTCTGCTCTTTAACAGGATCTTTTACATCAATCTAGCCACATTCTTCACATTTTCCATTGCTTTATTTTTCATAATCTATTTTATTTCCCTTTTTCTTCACACTTCCATACCTGTACTATTTATTCTTATAAATCTGTAGGTAGTTAACTATATCTTACTATGATTGAATACTGCTCTATGATTAAAGGGGGTAAAAATGCTCTATTGGGTGTATATTTACTGTATATAATTTTATGATTTGTCTTAGACTTTGCTATAAAACTATAGATCTTATGGTTAAAGGTGGCAAAGCATTAGTTATATAAGTTTGTCATTATCCAGTTTATGCTTGATGTTATTGCTGATTGTACTATTTTAAACAATGTGATATAGTTGTGATCTATTGATATTCATTGTATGCCAATACCTAGATTGTCTAAGGGTCATAAACAATGCTTATAGTCCAGTACCAAACAACAAGGTGCTAGGCCAAACAGTGTGCAACCTTTCATTCTTAATAAACCGAAGAGGTAGGATCCTGGGACAGAATCAAAGGCCAAAACCCAGCTATGCCTAGAAGACATCTCTGGAAATGAGTCATGACCTAGAGAGGTCTTGATACTAGTAATAAAGAAACACATCTCAAGCAATTTACAAGCCTTAACATGGAAAACAACCCAACAAACAACAACAACAACAAAAGAAAATGAGGAAACATGGAAGCAAAACGTACCCCCAACCCTCCACCTCCCCCAAAGCAAATTCAGAGGACATTGAGGCAGAAGAAATCAAAAGCTATCCATCTGAATTTTCTGAGATGGTAGCAGCAGAAGTAACAAAAAAGATAAATAAGACTCTTGACAAATTCAAATGAGAAATAATTACATATATAACTAAAGAGTTGATGATCATAGTGAAGGAAATGGTTAGTGAAACAAGAGTATATATAGATAAAAAAATAGAGGAGATTGGAAAAGCCATGGAAAGAAACCACGAATGCCCAACATAGCAAAGAACTGGATTCCACAAAACACAAAACAGAAACCCAGGAGACTAAATGTTTTACTGAAAGTATATGCAGCAGAATCACCAATATGAAGATAGAATATTAGATCTAGAAGATAAGGCTATGATTGGTGATCATCAACTGAGAAAAATCAATTCAACAGTTGCTAGAGGATGAAAAGAAGACTAATTTAAGATTAATTGGATCAATGAAAGATCAGAAGATGACACAAAGGGCATTAAAATTTTTCTCATAGAAGAAAACTTTCCAAACATGTAAAAAGAATTTGACATACAGGTAAATGAGGCATATAGAGCTAGTCATGATCAGAAAAAAACTACAGTAAGGCATATAGTAGTCCAGATTCCAGAAATTCTACACAAGAACAGAATATTAAAGGCTGTTAGAAAAAAGAAACAAATCACCCATAAAGGAAAACCCATCAGAATTACAGCAGACTTCTCAACACAAACCCTTAAGTCAGGGAGAGGTTGGAGTGAAGTATTTCAAGCTCTAAAAAAAACCTTCAACCCCAATTGACGTACCTTACAAAATTATCTTTCAAAATTAATGGAGCAATAAGATACTTCCATGAAAAATAAAACACCCTAAGAAATTCAAGACCACACCACCAGCATTCCAAAATTTTGGAAGGATATCCTAGAAAAAGACAATGAAGACAACAATTCTAAGGATCCACCAGACAAGGTGAGCAATTAAATAGAAGGGAAAGAAAGGAAACCAACATCAGGAAAATAATATAATGACAAGAATAAGTCAATACATATCAGTTATAACCATCAATGGGAATGATCTCTATTCACCAATTAAAAGAAACAGATTAGCAGAATGGATCAAGAAGCAAGATCCAACAATATGCTTCTATATGCTTCATAGAAGAAACACAGTTTACTCAAAAAGAAATTCATAGATTGAAAATCAAAGGATGGGAAACAATACTCCATGCAACATGAACTCAGAACAAATAGAACAAATAGAATTAGCTATTCTAATTAGTGACAAAGTGGATTTCACACCAAGACTTATCAGAAGAGACAAAAGCATACTTAAAGGAATAATCCAACTACATAAAACAAACACTAATAGATATGAAAAATCAGTAAGCACTAATGCAATGATAATTGGGGACCTCAACATCTCACTGTCACAAATAGATCAACTGGACAAAAAATCAACAAAGAAATAGCTAAGCCAAACTAAATCTTTGAAGAAATGGACTTAATATATACCCACAGAGTGTTCCACCCAATAATAGAATACATATTCTTCTCAGGAGCACATGGGACTTTCTCCAAAGTAGATCACATACTAGCTCATAGAATATGCTTAAGTAAATGCAAAGGAACTGAAATTATCCCATGGATATTGTTGGATGATGGTGTAATGAAATTGGAAATAAATGGCAAAAGAAACCACAAAAGCTACATAAACACATGGAAATTAAATAATATTCTCTAGAATAACCAGTGTGTCACAGATAAAATTAAAGAAAAAAATAGACAGTTTCTACAATTAAATAATAATGCCAATACCAAAATTTATGGGACACAAATGAAAGCAGTCCTATGTTGGAAGTTTATAGAGATGAGTTGCTATATCAGAAAAACAGAACTAGCTCAAGTAAATAACAAGATGTTGAATCACAAGCTTCTGGAAAAAGAAGACCAAGTCAAACCCAAAGCTCATATGAGGGAGGAAATGATAAACATCAGAGCAGAAATTAATACAATTGAGACTAAAAAAATACAAAGAATTAAATTGAAGAGTTACTTCTTTGAAAAATTAAATAAAATAGACAGATCCCTAGCCAACCTTATCAAAACAAGGAAAGAAAAGACCCATATCCATGTAATTAGGAATGAAAAGGGCAAAATCGCATCAGATCCTGCAGAAATCCGGAACATTGGTACTTAACTTTGAAAACCTGTACTCTAATAAGATGAAAAAGTCAGAAGAAATAGATTCCTAGATACATATGAATTATCAAAGCTGTATCTTCTTGTTAAAATTCTAAATAAGCCAATGTCAGTTAATGAAGTAGAAGTAATAAAAAATATCTACCAACAAAAAAAGCTCAAGTCCTAACAGATTCACTGCTGAATTCTACAAGAATATGAGAGAAAATCTAATGCTACCACTTCTCAAACTCTTCAGTGAAATTGAAAGGGAAGCAATACTCTCAAATTCATTCCTGGAAGCAAGCATTACCCTGATACCAAAACCAGAGAAGAACCTAACTAAAACACAAAACAAAACTAAACCATGTCAATCTCTTTAATGAACATAAATATAAAAATATTTAATAAGATACTAGGAAATAGACTGTAGCAAATCATCAAAAAGATTATATAACATGACCAAGTAGGCTTCATCGCAAGGATGCAGGGATGATTCAACATATGCAAATCAATAAGTGTAATACATCACATTAATAGGACCAAGGACAAAAACCACAAGATGATGTCAATAGACGCAGAAAAAGCATTTGACAAAATCCAACACCCATTCACAGTAAAAACTCTAAAGAAAATTGTAATATAAAGTCTCTATCTTAATCTGATAAAAGCCATCTGTGACAAAGCAACAATCATATACTAAATGGTCAAAAACTGAAAGCTTTCAGTCGAAAATCAGGAACAAGACAAGGATGCCTACTATCACCACTTCTATTCAATATAGTTTTGGAAACATAAGCCAGAGCAATTAGAAAAGAGAGAGGAATAAAATGAATATAGATAGGAAAGGAATAATTTTAATTATCATAATTTGCTTATGACACGATAACATAGAAGACCCTAAAACTTCTCTAAATGATTCCTAGAATTAATAGCCAAATTTGGTAGCATAGCAGAATATAAAATCAACAATCAAAAATCAAGTAATTTGAAATAGGAAGAAAAGGTCAAAAGTGGTAGGGCAAGTTAGAGGGGAAGGGGAAAGGAAAGAAGGGAAAGGAAAAATTATGAGAAAAGAAAAAAATGAAAACAAAGTCTATGTACATAGGGAAGGGTGAAGGGGGTGAAGGGCGCACAGGTAATGAGGAAAAAATAAGAACCAAGATACATCATGTACAGGTACTAGCACCCAATGATAAATGTAAACGTATTGTATACCTAAAATGTACCAATAAAAGAATTTAAGCAAAAACAAAAAAGATTCAGTAAATCAAACAAGTAAACAAACTCTCTCAGCCAAAAAAAATAGCATTCCGGTACATGAATAATAAACTCACTGAGAGAAAAATTAGGAAAGCAACACCTTTAACAATAGCATCAAGAAAAATGAAATACTTAGGAATCAAAAAGAAGATCAAAGGGAATAACAGAAAATGGAAAGATATCCCCTGTTCTTGGATAGGCAGAATCAAGTGAAAATGACTATACTTTCCAACTGTTACACAGATTTTAATGCAGTCCTAATCAAAATACCAATAGCATTACTGACAGAACTAGAGAAAATAATCCTAAAATTTACAAGGAACCAGAAGAGACCTAGAATAGCAAAAACAATTCTGGAAAACAAGGGCAAGGCTGGGGACATCACAATCTCTGACTTGAAGTTATTCTACAAAGCTAGAGTGATAAAAAACAGCAGGGTACTGGCAAAAAAACCCCAGACTTGAAAATCAATGGAACAGAATAGAAGATATAGAAACAACTCCAACCACATTCAGCTACCTTATCTTTGACAAGGGGGCCAAATACCCTCACTGGAAGAAAGAGTCTCTTTAATAAATGGTGCTGGGAAAACTGGTTTTCCACCTGTCAATGTTTAAATTTAGATCCATATATCTCATCATCCACTAAACTAAAATTGAAATGGATCAAAGATCTAAATATCAAAATAGAAACACTCAATCTACTGGAATATAAGATAGGTAAAACTCTTGAAGATGTAAGTGTTGGCAAAAACTTTATGAACAAAATCCTGATTGCACAGGAAATATCAAAAAGAATGAACAATTGGGATCGTGTCAAATTAAAAAGCCTTTGCACAGCAAAAGAAACCATCAATAGAGGGAAGAGACAACCTGTAGAATGGGAAAAAATTTTACCAGCTACTCATCGGACAAAGGATTAATATCTAGAATGTATAAAGAACTAAAAAAAATCAGACCCCTCTAGTTTAAAGATGCAGTCCAAAAACGGGCATCTGAAATGAATAGACACTTCTCAGATGAAGAAGTACAAACAGCAAATAAATATATGAAAACATGGTTTAATCTCAATCTCAGTGGTCATTTGAGAAATGCAAATGAAAGCAACACTGTGATTCCATCTCACACCAGAAAGAATGACCATCATCAAGAAATCAACCAGTAACAAATGCTGGTCAGGCTCTCTGGAGAAAGGAGCCCTTCTCCATTTCTAGTGGGAATGTAAATTGGTATAGCCACTATGGAAATTGGATGAAATTCCTTACGAAACTAAAACTAGAGGTTCCATTTGACCAGGCAATTCCCCTTCTAGGTATCTTCCTGAAAGAGTTAAAAGCATCATACCACAGTGATATATGCACACCCATGTTTCCATGTTTATAGCAGCATAATTTATAACAGCTAAATCTTGGAAACAGCTCATATACCCATCAAAAGAAGAATGGGTGAAGAAAATGTAGTATTTATATACAATGGAGTAATATCATGCCATACAGAAGGATAAATCTGATAAATTTTTAGTTAAATGGATTCATCTTGAGACCATAATTTTAACTGAAGTAAATCAGCCACACAAGTTTAAATATCACATTGTTTCTCTTGTGTGAGAAACTCAAAGTGTAAGTAAGGAGCATGATGAAGGATAGATATTGGGAAATAGGAAGAACTTGTTCAAATGGCAAGAGGAACAGGGGAGGGAGGGGGAAGAGAAGGGAAAAAGTATTAAAAATAAGACATTGGAAGGAAAAAGTGGAAACAGAGCTTTTGTAAATGGGGAGGGAAAGAAGGGTTGAAGGGGGCGAGGGGAATGAGAAAAAAGGGATTAAGATATATCATGTACAGGTACAAATTCCCCATGATGAATATGATCATTATGTATGGCAAACACGGACTAATAAAAACATTTTTTATAAAGACCAAGATTTTATTGTAGTTGGGCATGGTGGTACACACCTGCAATTCCAACACTCTGAGGCCAAAGCAGGAGGATCACAAGTTTGAGCCTGACTTGAGCAATTTAGCGACTTAATGAAACCCTGTTTCAAAATGAAAAATCAAAAGGTCTTGAGATGTAGCTTAGTGAGAAGGCTATAGGTTCAACCTCTAGAATACTCACATACACACAGGAAAATAACAATAACAACAAAAACAACTAATGACTTAGAAAATATAGGCAGGCATCAGTTTTGGTTTAGATCTAAAATGTCTTCAGATGTGCGCTGGGGGGAGGTGTTGTGATTGTGAGGCACCATGGTCTTCAGTGAATTCACCCATTGATGATTTTATGGCTGACGGTGCTATTAGGATGTTGGCAGTGTGAGCTGAAAGCCTGTTTTCTTCTTGGTGCCACACTCTCTCTGCTTCCTGGCTGCCATGGGATGAGCGGCTCCCCTTGGCAATGCCCCTCTACCCTGGTTTTTGTCCCGCAGCCAGCCCACCATGGACTAAACCCACTAGCAGCTGTGATCCAAATAAACCTCTCTTTTAGTTGTTGTTATTAAGTATTTTGTCCCAGTGACAGGAATGTGACTAATACAGTATCTGTTTGACATCACATAAAAGCACAATAAGAACTTACAGGGGAACATGTTGAAAGATTTTAAAACATAAAAATTTAAAACTCATATTCACCCAGAAAACTATAAACACATTTAAAAGGTTTAATGTAAATTGGGGTACTATTTGCACCATCTGGATAGATAAAGCTATAAATATGTAAATACAAAACTATAAATGTGCTTGGAAAATCCAGAAGATAAAAAAGAATTATCATAAAAAAGACCCAGAAACGCTAACAGATATTTTCAACATAGAAAAGAATAGTGGTCAATAAATAGATGAACCTTGATTAAACCTCGTAGATCGGCTTGCTGTGGAGGCAGTAACAAATTACCACAAACTTGGTTAACTAAAGCATCACACATTTATTCTCTCATAGTTTTAGAGACTGAATTTAAAATCAGTTTTATGGGCTGCTGTCAGGGGAAGGCAGGGCTGGGCTCCCTCTGGAGGCTCTGAGGAGACTCCCTGCAGCCTCTTGCATCTTCCCGTGGCTGCTGGCTTTCCTTGGCTGGTGGTCACAACACTTCTGTCTCTGCTTCTGTAGCCTCATCATCCTCTCTTCTGTGTGTGTGATCTCCTGCTAGAAATCCTGTGATTGCAACTAGGACTCACCCAGATAAACCCAGGATGCACCCCAAGATCCTTCACACTCACAGCTGCAAAATCTATTTTCCAAATACAGTAATATTTGCATCTTTTGGGAACTAGGACCTGATACCTTTGGAATTCATTATATAGCTTATTACACTAATTGGTAATCAAGTAAATTTAAAACTATCAGCATTATTTTCATTTATTTAGAGTTTAAACAATCAAACCAGTGTTTGTAAGGGACTAGACAATAGATATAGTAAACTGTTTTTAGAGGGCAGTTTGACAATATACACAAAACTGCTTAAAAGTGTTCAATTTTTCACTATTTAGATTTTTTTTCAAATGGAGATTAATTAAAGATATGAACAAGGAGCATTATCACAATATTATTATAGTTCTATTTATAGTAGTTAAACATTATAAGTAACTTAAATGCTATGACTTTTTAAAATAAAGGTATATATGTCAAGAATACATTTAAAATCATCTCTTGAAGAATACTGTGTGATAGTGCAAAGCACACATGACAAAATACTAAGTAAGCATCCAAGGTAGGGTACTACATGACGACTCCAATCTTGTTAATAGATTTGAAAACAAAAAATTACACACACTCGGGAATGAACTGGAAAAACACACACTGTAATATTAGGAACAGATAACTCTAAGTTGTGAGACTATAAGTGATTTTTGTTTTTCTTTTCTCTAGTCTTTTCACATTTTTACAATGAACTTCTTTTGCTTTCTTTTCATCTTCCTATTACTGTTTTGTTGAGGTTTTAATCACTTATCCACTTAGTCACTTGATGAAGGGAGAATGAGATGCATGGGCAGTCTTGGGAAGGGAGCGACCACAACGGTGACCTATGTTCATTGCAGTGGTGACAATAGGACACACAGCTATAACTTTTGTATGAGATCGGGGTCTCTGTAATAGGGTAGGGCTAAAGGTGTGGCCATAACCATACCTGGGGGTGTGTAGGGTGAAGAAGCCCCAAGGAGCCTGGTTAGCTTTCCAACAAACTATGGACTTTGACTCTGTTTCTAGGGATCCTGATATTCAGAAGGCAGATGTCTTTCTACTTTCCTTTGCCTGTGTGGGTGTATGTACATTGACTTTCTGACGTGCTGTAACTCATTCCTGATACATAGTATTAATACATGAAGTTCTGTATTTCATATTGAATAAATATGTCAAATTATCATTATATTTTTCATTTATTCTACTTTACTTTTGTGGAATGCCCCAGTGAGTGCAACCTTTCAGAATTGCCTGTCCCTAAACAATGAAAGCATTAGGCATATTTTCATTCTCTTGACCTGCAGAGATACATGTATATATACATGAATCAACTTCGGACTCTGTATTACAAAATACAGCACAAGATGAGATATGATGATATCTAACAACAGTGTATTACAGAGACCTGAACTACTAGCTCTAAGAGACAAATACACTTGGCCTTCAGGAGTTGTGAGTTTTTCCTTCTCTCAGGAGTGAAACTCTTACTAAACAGTGTAGCAGTTTTCAATAACTGCAAAGCTGAAGTCTAGGGTCTGGGGGGAAGTAAGGAGAGTACAGAAAATACTATCAGGGCACAGAGTGCTGGAGCAGAGGCCTCAGGAGGTAGGACAGGTACAGAAAAATAACTTCTACAGAAATTCTTAGAACTCAGAAGGGGCTGGAAAGAGCAGAGGAAATCACAAACATCATACCTCAAATGAAGTTCCAGAGAATGTGGCTGGAAATGGGGAAGGGTCTTATGGAGAGGGACAGATGGTCTAGCATTATCTTGCATAGGCCAATAGCCAAGGGCCAGAATGAAAGATGTGCTCCTCAGTCAATGTCTCCTCTTTCTAAAGGACATCAAGCTCCAGATATCTGTCCTCATGCCTTGGCATTGCTTAATCACCTTGAACTTGGTGCTGCCCTAGGGAGAGTGAGGGCAGGAGGACTGAAATGACTCAGGTGAGTTTCCACTTCCCTACCTCAATAGAAGATCAAATTGTGATTAAACATAGTGGACTGGAGTCATCCTTGCTGAACCACTGGGCTTCTCTGCTGGGTCAACTACCACTGGAAGGAGGGCAGAGCTGGTGGGCAGAAGGCCTTGGGAATGGGCCTGGAAGAAAGGAAATGAGGCTTGGCCAGGTGCCATGCATGCCATGGCTTGCTCACTATGAGGAGAGTGGGGAGCTCCAGGCCTGGCGGATGGTCCTCCTGAGCATAGCCTGACCTTTCACTCTGGAACTGAGGCTGATTCTGAATAGCTTAGGCAAGCTGGTAGCCAAACAGCTTTTATTTATGGAGATGTCAGAACATTAGAATTGAGGTGAGAGGCCTTGGTTTGCAAAGCAGAGGAAATCTAGAGACCTAAATACTGAGCTGGCCATGTTTTCATTCACTGGTTCCATTTAACAGCTTCTTGCAACATATGCAGCTTACATTACGGCATCCGGCACATGTAGACTTTGGCTGGGACTATCCTCCTGAGTTCAGAATTTACGATTGTGCAAATAGACATGGAAGGGAAGAGTAGTCAGGCCAGAATAACAAGAGGGAAAAGCCTTTATTGCATTTCTTCTGGGTCACGTTAACTCTGTCTTCACCAGCAGAAGAACAAAAGGCTCCCTATTTCCCTGGGGGAGGCCGGGCAGGAAATGAATGTGCTCAGATTCTGCCCTGGACTTGGGGAAGTGGAGCTTCTCATTTTCTTGCTGCTTGCTCCCTACAGCAGAATGCTTAAGAAAGGAAGAGAGGCCCCTGAGCCTCTTCTGGTTCTAAGAAAATGAGGTCACATGAGAAAAATATACAGCAAATTGGTTGTTTGATAGCAAGGTCCAGAAACTTACAAATACTTCCTCATTAGGGGAAAACAGCAATTCATAGCCAGACTCAAAACTGGGCTTTTTTTTTTTTTTGGTACCGGAGATCAAACTCAGGACCTTGCGCTTGGGAGGCAGGTGGCAGAACCACTGAGCTAAATCCCCAGCCCTCAAAACTGAGCTCTTTGAAGTCAAAGGGAGTTAAATTTCAGTAAGTGGTGTGAGGATGTCAGTTTTATAATAAAAATGTAAAGAGAATAAATTTCTATGTTTTATCTGGTCACTGGATAATTATATTTAAATAGTGTGAGAATACCTACTGAGTGAGGAAATCAGGGTATAGGGAAGAGAAAAATAAGACATTGACCTAATGCAATGATTCAAATTTTTCATAATTATTTAGATATCACGTGTAAATTGTACTATACTTAAGCTAGTTGACATTTCCTTCCCATGTACCTATGTTTTAAACCACGAGGCACATTGGAGGTGAATAATTTGCAAGTACCACAACATATCATGGCCAGGCCCTTTTGCTTTGTCACTCTTGGGAAAAAGAGAAGAGGGAATAGGAGCAAGCTAACATTTAATTGAGTACCTTTCCTTGACCAGATACTATTGTAAGCATTTGATTACTTCTATTTCATAGGTGAAGGCATTAAGGCACAGTGAGGTAAGTCATTTTCCCAAGATCAAACAGCTAGAAAGGGGTTGATCTGGAGTTAAACCAGATCTATTTGACTTGTTTTCCTCCATTGTCATCCTGCCTGGGAATACATTTTTGTCCACTACTTTACACTGCTTTGGGCAGAGTCATCAAATGTCTTCACTGCATTTTTGAAAATTTAATTGGTTTGCCATAATTCTTTCATGCTACTGACCACTTCCTCCTCTCCTGAAACTTTTTGTCCTTCACCTTGGTGACTCTTCCTTCTGTGATGTGCCAACACTTTGTATTCATTGTATGTGACACAGTTACAACAAATAATGCAACTCATAGTTAATATTTATTAGGTGGTTCCTATGTTCTAAGCCCTGTGTGTTGTCTTCCATTTAACTCTTACAGTTGTTTTATGGGGCAGATACTATTATCAATTCTGTTTGGCAGATGAGAAAGCTGAGACTCTAAAGAGTTTGCTGAATTGAATAATGTGTCACAACACCAGACTGTGTGGCCAGGAAAAATACTGAGGTCTGCCCGGTTCTGCCCATAGGCTGGCTGAACTCATTTTGGTTTCTTCTCCTTTCACTGGACACCGGACACACTTTCCTTGAAAAATTTCATGCCAGGTAACACTTTGGTCTATCTCCTAAGCTGGCGATTTTTACATTTCTCTTGAGCTCTAGATCTTTACGTTAACTTCCTGGGTGGACATTGTGGCCTGAATGTCCCCCAGGTCATCCCACTGGGCTTGCTCCAGGCTATCCTGCCTGTGTTCTGCATCACATTTCATTTCAAGCACTAGGTCAATCCAAGACTGGGAGGAGTTCTCAGAACCCCATGCCCTAGGCTGCTCCATAGCCAAGGCTAAGGACTCTTCCTCCCCAGCATCACCCTCATTCATCTCTCCCATCCCTGAATTCTCCTGGCTTCCACTTGAATGTAGGTACCCACTGCTCCCCTGGAGCCCAGCAGGACTGTGCGTCAGCTTTCTCACCCTCTGGCTTTGGAGCCTTTATCTCATTTGCACATCACATCTGATTACATCATGGTGCTCAGGATTTTTCAGGGTGATCACCAGAGTTTCCTTTCTGTTGTTGTTTTTGTTGCTGTTCCTGATTGGTTGTTTAAGTAGGGGAATCCTATTTGCGTTTTTGTTGGTATATATTTGGAATACATAATAATTAAACTCTTCTTGGAGAATTGGTATATATATATGTTTAATATATTATATATACGTTTAATATATAATATATATTATATATATATGTTTAATATATACTGTATATAATATATATATATGGCCTTAAGAGTTACCATAAGCTCTCCAATATGGAACAGAGAAAAGCAGAAGGTACTGAAGCTATCTTCTCCCCTTCTTCCCTTAAAAGGCCTCACTCATTCATTCACCAGTGGGTAGTTACTGAGTTCCAGACATGTGGGAGTGCAGTCCTAGGCACTGGGACAAGCCCATGAGCAGAGAGGGACCCAAGCCTATCTTCACAGAGCTCACATTCCAGATGTGGTGGACACACCAGGAGACAGGTGAGAAAACAAGTCAGTGAATGTGTACTGTGACACATAGTGATTAGAAAAATTCAGCACCCTAATGGATTAGGAGAAGCTGGGGTAGGAGTGGTTTGTCAATCAAAATAAGGTAGCCAAAGAAGACCTCTCTACTGGTCTGGTGTTTGGTTAGAGACCTGAAGGAGGGGAGATGGGGTTCATGGGCATGTTAGCTAAAAGCTCTCCAGGCCTAGAAGATGGGGGCTCAGAGCTGGGAGACCAGTGTGGCTGGAGATGAGTGAGTGAGATTATGGAGGTCGGTGGGAGGAGCAGTCAGGTCAGACTGGGTAGGATGGGCCATTGTACAGACTTGGATAATCCTGCTCTAAGCAAAATAGGGATTTTTGAGCAGAAGATCAATACAGCATCATTTAGGTTTTAAACATGTAACAAGTGCATTGGTGGTAGGGTACGAGCCCAAAAGTGGAAACTGAGAGACCCCCTCAGGATAGGTTATTCATGAACACCTGGTGAGAGATGGTGATAGCCTGACTAGAAGGCTATGGAGCAGATGAGAGGATGTGGTCAGATGAGGGACAGACCCTCCAGGTGGAGTGGACAGAGGTTTCTAATGGTGTTGATAAGCCCAAGCACTGTTTGGAGACTGCAGGTCTGTGAGACAAACTCTTGTATACCTTTCAAAGTATGGAGCATCCCTGTGACCAGGTTCTTTCTGCACATCCAGCCTCTCAACTTTTGGCTTTCTGCATCCGTGCAGATTATACACTGCTGTGATGCCTGCAATGTACCGGGCCCACTACCCTCTCCTAGCGTCCAGGCTCTGTACCTTCACATATGATATTCCTTCTTCCTAGAGCTTATTACCAGATCTGTCTAGATGGTTCTTGTCTGTGCTTTAATTTAATTTTTTCGTAACTCCATCAGAGGAATATTTTCTAAGCTGTAATTAATTGCTGCTTCCTCCCTTAAATCATTAAGCTTTTTAATTCTTAGCCTATTGTGTTACCCTGATGCTGGCCTGGAGTGGGCACACAACAAATAGTAAATAAATGAGTTTTAACTTTAAGGCTCATTTCAGAGTGTGAGTGGTGTTTAGAGTGTGAGATTTTAGTAATTAGATTCTCATGAATAATGTTTTTCCTAGGTTTGTCCATGCTACAAGTGCAACTTTGGAATATGATTTCAATTGAATAATTGTGGATTTGCTTTTATGAGAGATTTGTGCATGAAGTGTCCACTAGCAAGTTTGGATGCAGATGGGGCATCTGCAGTTTGGGACTTCTAAGCCATTTTGAGTGTTTTTTGAAGTTCAGTGAAATGCAATACATTGACTTTTTGCTATCAAACCCTTACATTTTGCAACAAATGAGAGGTGTACATGGGTTATGACCCAATCCCAACATGTCAGAAATGAGCTCATATTAGTCGTTGCATAGTAGGATTAACAGTTCATGACTTGCAGACTGAATACTTTTCCTCAACTGGGAGATTTATTTAGGAATGGACAATTCTGCTTTCAGTCTAAATCTTGGCTTGATACTATGGCCTAGGTAGTACTTATATAATCTTATATATTTTTTTAAAGTGCAAACAAAACAACATTTAGATCAAAGACTTTCATTTCACAATAAGAGTCCAAAAATATATGGATAGCCATGCTGCCAATCAGCCAGCTGTCAGTTTTTAGCAAAAGCTCTGTCAGAATTTAATTTTGGAGTGTATTTTTCATAGTTGTTGATTTAAAACCAAGGAATACTGGGATAAAACAGATTTGAAGTGGGATCTGCACATTTCTAAGAATAAGAAATAAAAATTATTATGTGCCTATTCTATTCAGGTGATTGTTAGACATTTCACATTTTTATCTTATTTAATTCTGACAATAGCTTTTCAAAGTGTTTTATTCTTACCTTCCAAATGAGAAATTGGAGGCTTAAGGTCACATAGCTAGTTAGGAAAGAGAGCCAGTTTTAAAACAAAGTGCTGTCAAATTACAAAGTTCTTTCTACTACACACTGATGCCTTCTTGCTTTGGTGATTTCTTATAATGATCACCTTTATTCCACAAATACATGTACTGTTTAAATAAGCTTTTCATGGTGTCTATGAATCACCTCTGAATAAGTTGACCTTACCACTTGGTATGGCCTAGATACTCTCAGTTTACGCCTGGGTGAAATTATTAATAGCACTACCATTGACTCTCAGAATTCCCTGGTCTGGAAGCTAATTATTTGGTCAACCCCTCTTGGGATTTGTAGATTATACTGCTTATCGAGTTGCTTCCTGATGAATCCTTCTCCCAACCTCTGTAATCAATATTTTTCAGCTTAACATTTAGCTACTGAAACCATCTCTATCACAGGAAATGCAAGAGAAAAATCCAGAGTCACTCCACCACAAAGTTAACAAGACAAAGTAAGCTGATTTTAGTTTACTGAACAGACTGACTGAAGATTTTTCCAGCTGTTCATCTGGAGAACCAGATTTAAATTGTGTTGTGTTAGAAACTTTGGTACCTTTAAAGCAGATATGTGTATATATATGTATCTGTATATATATAAAAATTGTGTATATACACCACACACACACACACAGATCATGGTGGAAATCAGTTCTCTGTAGTGCTGGCAGTTGGCAGGCAGAATTTCTGTGAATTTCAAATAGGGAGGAAGTTGATTCTCTAAGTCCTATACAAAAATAACTTGTCCTATGTTTCTCAAGACCTGGGATCTTCCTGTTGATGAGAAAGCATGCTCTTGCTTGGGGTTATCCAAGTGTGAAGTGAGAGAAGCCAACCTTTCTTCTGTCTCAGTAAGCCTGGTCATAAGAACACAGATCTAGAGATAACCCTGTAAAATATGGGCTAAGCAATACCCCATAGCCATTCCATTCTTCCCAGACAATGGCTTGCCTTTTAAGGGTAGCTATTCTTCATCTCTGTGAGTTATTCTTGTGGGACTCCTCTTCCTGTATTGCTCTTGTTAATTGAATTCCTCAGTGGGATGAAAGCATTTGCGTGCTGGCTGGAGAATGGAACAGCCCAAATGCATAAACGGTAAATACTGATGACAACACAATCACATCCCTCCTGTTGTTATTTATTTTGAGATTTTTGCTAGGGCAATAGTTTTATGTTTGACATTTATATAGGTCACAGTGAGCTAATAGCCATCTGCCATCTGGGGACTCTTCTGTAATGAACATTATAGAAGACTATGGAAAAATTCTCTGGCATTTCTGATTTTCACATGAGCTGAGATGCAGCTGATCTTTACAAGATGCTATTTTGGGTCATATTAGTCATGTGCCCAACCTAGGTGCTCACTCAAATTCTTTCACACCGACATCATGACCTGGGAGGCTGGGCTGAGCTGAGCCAAAGCTAATTCCTTCATCATTGTCAGATACATCATTGGGTACTAAAGCTGAGCTCTGATATTCAACCTCAGGACTTCAGGGAGTCTCAGAATGAATCTAATGGACTCTGGGCAGCACAATGTGGTCTCAATAAGCCCTGGTCAGTTTATGCTATGGTTTGGCTCTTCAATGTATCCCCAGGGCCCATATGCTAAAGGCTTGGTCACCAGCATGTGGTGCTATTTGGAGGTGGTGGAGCCTTTAGGATGGGGTCTAGTGGAAAGAAGTTAGGTCATGGGGTAGGTAACCTTGAAGGGCATATTGGGACCTCCAGCCCCTTTCTGGCCACCATGATATGGGCAATTTTTCTCAACCACACACTCCTCACTGTGATGTGCTATCTCAACACAGGCCTAGAAGCAATGAACTAGTTGACCATAGACTGAAATCTCCAAATCTGTAGGCCAAAATAAACCTTTCTTCCTCATAAGTTGATTACTTTGGATACTTTGTCACAGTGACAGAAAGCTAATACAGTTTGCGTTATGTTTCCAGAGAAATAATGACTATAAAAGACAAGATTGAGTGTGTTGCCTATAGACAGCCTATTTCCATTAAAGCAGATATATGGTCTAATTGGAAGACCAGAGCCCATTCACATCCAAGTTCTCACTTGAATACTTCCAACTTCCATTTCTTCATATGTAAATTGGAAATAAAATATCTACCTCATTTGCTGAGAAATTACATGAATTTGTAAATAAGAAAAACCTAACACGCTTCACTCAGTGGTTCACTTCTCTCTCATTCTTCTTCATCTATACTACTTTTCTGATAAGATGGGAAGCCCAAGGAGGGTAGAGGCAGGTATAAGAACAGAAAGAGAAGAACTGTATTTTTTCTTTTTTGGTACTGGGTATCGAACTCGGAACCTTGTGCCTGCAAGTCAGGTGGCGGAACCACTGAGCTAAATCCCTGGCCCCAAGAACTGTATTTTAATCCATGATACACCCTCAGATTTACCATCCATACCAAGGACAATAGTCTGGAAACTCAAAGGCCCAAGAAATTCTGCCTGATATTTCAATGGCTGGTTTGTGGGCACTAGCAGGTTCAATTCAGTCCTTCTCAGAGGTGTAGGCTTAACAGCTCATGAACCAGAAGAGGAGAGAGTGTGTTCACACTTCCCATGCCCACAAGCAAATCTGGACTGTGAAAAATGGTGGTAGAAAAAGGTGTCAGGTAGCATCCAAAAGATATGTGATCTACAAGGAAGAGGTGAGGCCGTGGAGGCTGCATCCTTGTCTCTCTGAGGGTAATTTTGTGTTACAGAGTAAGAGATATCCATTCTAACTATTTTCAGGTAACCTCAGTTCTTTTCAATATATGGTATAATTTTTTAAAATACCATTCAAATCCAAAGATGGAGAAGGGAAGAAAGACTGTAGACTAGCACAGAGCAGATTTTATTTGTCCTTGAATTAAAAATGACTTTTTGGACTAGGAAAGACTTCTTTACCTTGCCTTTGTTCCATCAATTTTTCTTTGTTGTTTAATTTAACTGTTCACTTATTGTTCACTAAGGCAAAACTACACCTCTTTGGTTCATTATTCTCTACTCATAACTAAGCAATGTCACTGGGACATAGTAGATACTCAGTAAAGAATAATCAGTAAATGAGAAAAAATGCTGACCCAAAGGCATTTGCTGGTGATCACAAGAGGTAGTGTAGCCTTGCTTTCTACTCTTGGTGAAAAACAAGAAAGGAGACACTCAAGCAGAGCAGGGCTGCTATGCAGCAGGAGTGGCAGAGCAGTAGGCAGCTTGGGGTGCAGTCCTTCTTGTGCCTTAATCAACTGTCTGACCTTGGGGAAGTCACCTTTAGATAAGATTTTCTCTGGGTCTGCAGGGGGCTTGGAGCAGAAAGATTCCTTATATCTAAGGAATCTTTCTTCTGCATGGTCCTTTTGAAGCAATAAGCCTATGGCTGCTTCTCTGCTCAAGGCCAAGCATTCCTCTGCAATTCAATGTATATCAATAAACAAAAACAAACACCAACTGCCTACTTCAGGCCTCTAAATGCCCTTGACTTAGCTCATTGGGAAGGATGGCTGTTGGGAGCACTGGCTATAGTGTTCTTTCTTCTTCTGAGAGGTCTTGTACACAACACTGATTTCTTCTTGCCTTGATGGTCACAGTTACCCTCTTGGTGCTACATGTGGTTGGGAGTAGAGACAAGGATAAAGATGAGTGGAAAGGAGCCAAGGTAACTTCTGATCCTTACAGAGGATGTAAAAGCTGCCAGTAAAAACTCAGATTTTCCTTCTTAAGGAATGTATTAGATGTATTAGTTCATTTTTGATTACTATACCAAAAAGTCTGAGTCACACTACTTTATAAAGAAAAGAGGTCCAGTCAGGGTCAGTGTTCTGGAGGCACAAGTCTGGAGGTCTAATTTGCTGATGGCTTCTTGCCGCCAAAGTCCCAGGTGGCACCCAATATCACATGGCAAGAGACAGGGAGCATGCACGCCTATATGTCTTTCTCCCTCTACTTACAAAACCACCAGGATTCAACCATGTGGCTCCACCCTCATGCCCTAATCCAATCTAATCATTTCCTGAAGGCCCTATCCCTAAATGGCACAGTCAGATTCAGTTTCCACCTGCCTAATTCCTCATAATGGTGATTAAATTTCACACAGGAAGCCTTAGTGGACAGGGAAACTATACCCATACTGTAGCACTACAGAACAAATTTCAGACACTCCAAATGATTGCAGTGATGCTGAGCAAAGAGTGTGGCATTGAACATCAATAACTGTTATGTAAAAAAGTGAACACTTCACAGCCTCTGCTCCCTGATGAAATAATGTAACATCAACTGTAATCTTGCCAAAAGGATCAAACCTCAGTCTGATTAATCCTTTGGGTCTGACTTTTAATTTGTAGGAAATACAAATCACCAGTAGGAATATCATGAGCTTCATTCTGAGTTTATAACTGGCAAAATCCAGACCATGAAAACGCTACAGATCTAACAGCCCAGGTTCTTCAGCATGAAAGGATGATCATACAGTGTTTCAACATAAAGAAAAAGAAGGGATTAGTATAAGTTGCATTTAGTACAGATTTCAACATAGTGGCTACTTCTGCAGGGAGGGAGGGAACTTTGATTGGGATGGAATACATGAATGGGCTTTTGCTGAGGGTGGCAAGATTCTATTTTTTGATGTGGATACAAGGGTGTTAGGCTTATAATTCCCTAAGCATTACAGTTGTTTCGGATCATTTTGTTTAATAAGGGTCAAAAGAGGGTATAAAGAGAAAAACATCAACATAAACAACAAAAATCTAGAGAAATGGAAAGATAGTCTTTGCTTTTGCATGAAATAGCTCAATATCATCAAGATAATAGTTCTCCTAGGAAAAACATCAATACATTGTTTACTTTAGGAGCTAGAAAAGCTAATAGTAAAGTTCTTATGGAAAATATGCATGCAAAAATCTTTAGGAAAACTATCCAAAGAATATCTATGAGGATGACTAGCCATTCAGAAATTATAAGATAATGCAAAATCTTTGTAATTAATATATTGTGGTACTAGCACATGAAGAGACATAAAGAAAAATGTCATGCAAAAGAAAGTTAAGAAACCTCAAGCACATTTGGAAAGCTAGTATAAATATACATGGTTTAGCAATAAGGATACATTCTGAGAAATATATTATTTGATGATTTTGTAGTGCAAAAATGATAGAGTACTTACATAAACTAAGATGGCTATTATATCACTAGATGTTATAATCTTATGGGATGAAATTATGTGTACAGTATGTCATTGACCACGACATTGTTAACCGGTGCATGACTAATGTATAACAAAGTTGGCACATTTATCATTGTGGCTAATGTAGACTTTTCAATAACTGGTGCTGAGATAATTTGGATAGCCATTTAGACAAGGATGACAATAATTGATTGCTCACACCATACATTAAAATAATTTAAGATGGATCAGAGTCTTAAATATATGTTAAATTGCATAGATGCTTTTAAATAAAAGAAATCCTCTTTCATCTGTTAGTAGGGAAAAACCTTATAATTCAAAATCATGATACAAAAGAAATAAATTTTTCTACATTAAAAAATGGTAGGCTGGGAATATATAATATAGCTCAGTGATAGAGCACTTGCCAATCATGTGTAAGGCCCTGGGTTTAATTTCTGGACCCTCTAAAAATGTGCATAACAGAAACGACATGAATGAAATCAAAAGATGAATGACAAGTTGGCAGAACGTTTTTGGAGCATATATATAACAAGTGATGGAAGTATATACAAGAAATTCTTAAAAGTGAACTAAAACAACCAAAATCCTATAGAAAAACACTGCATAAAAAGATAGCACGCACAATTTAAATATATGAAAGAAGTATTCAAGTTCAATCATAAAACTTCGGTGAAATGTGCTGATGTACCTACCCTCTTGGTGGGGCTGTGGGGAAGGAAACACAAAAGGGACCACCCCTATCAAATACCTAGCTCCACTGTAAGTATGCTTGTCCTGTGATTGACATCTTGCCCTGATGGTACACCTCCAGTTATATAAGAGCACAACCCAAAGTCAGTCATGGCAGCACAATATGTAATCACAAAATATTAGAAATTACATAAATACTCAAGTATAGCAATCAACACCTTGTGATCCCAGCACTTTGGGATTGCAAGTTTGAGCCTAGCTTCAGCAACTTAGCAACTTAGTGAGACCTTGTCTCAAAATTAAAAAGCTTTTTAAAAGACTGGGGATATAGTTCAGTGTGAAAGCCCTGCATTTAATCATCAGTACAATCAAAAGCAAACCAAACAATAAATACTCAAATGTAGGCTGAAGAAACTGGCTTATCCACATGTTTGAGGACTAAAAAAGAAAAGAATTAGGAAGATTTTTACAATCTGGTGTGAAATGAATTTTATACCTTGTTCTGTAAAAATAGAAAAGGCAAAAGATTGCATAAATCTCTTTCTACTTTGGTGCAAGGGAAAATAAAAAAGCGTACAAGTATCCTTTTTAAACTTTTAATTTTGAAATAATTTATATTTTGCTGGTTTGTTTTGGAGAAAATGATATTCAGAAAATATAAACCAGAGACTAATGACATTGTTTGTATTAAGAATGGATAGAATTGAGAAGGGGCAGGATGAATGGGATAGGATGGGGCATCACTTTTTTGGGTATACCTTTTCTTATATTTTTAATTTGTGCAATCATATTATTTTTTCTACAAATTCAAAAGTTAGAAGTTAATAAAATTGGGGGAACTCTCTAAAGCTCTTTGGAAACAGAAATAGATGTAATTTAATTTCAATGCAATTTTATAATCACACCAAAGGGAAGAATAAAGACCATTTCAAGCAACTTGTTAACATTGTGCTGTGACTACACGTAACATTGTCTGAAAAAAAAAATGAAAACACATCTTGAACTTTTCTTAGTCATTTTTTGGCCACTTTAAAACTATTTTGTTTTTGTGTGAAAAAACAAAAGGAATGAATATTACATTGTTCTTTTTTGTTTTGTGCAGTAAGATTCTCACTAAGAAGTTAGAAAACACAAATATGAAATAGAAAAACAAAGCCAGAAATATCACTGAAGAGTTGTTTCCAACAGAAAGTATTTAGCAATATAAGCAGATAATTTAAATAATGCATACTTACAATTCTGTCTACCAATAGGCCCTTAAAATAATGGCTTCCAAATAGCAACAGAATACCCCTAGATCTTGGTTTCTGTATGCTGTTCCTCACTTAAACCAGGAATTCTTATGGAAGAGCTGATTTAGGGATAGGGGATGGCAGGAGAGGAATTAGGAACATCCTGTATTGCCCCCTCTCCAAAAAAAAGAAAAAAATTTTTTTTAAATACACATTCCAAAAGACTACAGCTTGAAGAAGTTCTTCTGGCCAAATCTGGGAAAACTAGAGCACCAAAATAAGGAAGGACAGTAATAAATTACAATCCAATGAATAGGAGGGAAATTTACTGGTTGCTAAATCCATTTGGGGATTGATGGAAGGAGGCTATTTGCATGGTCTCAAAGTACTACTTGTAATTACTAATTACAAAATGAAAAATAGTAACATATAGCAAAGAAGCCACTGGTCAAAATTAACTTATCAACAAAGGGTAAGCAGACTTCCAGTGCATCCAGATGTAGTACCCTGAGAAAAACAGAGCATCCCTCAAGTAGTGATTCAGCCAAGAGGGCATAGCCTCAATCTAGTTATATGGAAACCCCAGGCAAGTCCAAAATGAGGATCTTTCTATAAAAGAACTGACTGGCATTATTCATCAATGTTAATTTCAGCAAAGACAAAGAAAGGATGAGGAGCAGTGCAGATTAAAACAGACTACAGTGACATAACAATTAAGTGCAGGACGTGATCCTGGATTAGAACCTGCATGGGAAAATGCCACCTCAAACATTATTAAAGACAACAGACCAATGGCAAAATGAACTTTGCAATAGATGGAAGTATATAGCATGAATGTTAAGCTTCCCAGATTTGATGACTAAGAGAATTTCCCTATAATTAGGAAATAAACATTGAATAGTTAAGGGTAAACAAATCCAAAGAAAAGCTACCCACAAATGATTCAGAAAAATATTGTATATAGATAGATAGAGAATACAAATGTGACAAATGTTAATATTTGATGAATCTGGGGCTGGGGCTGGGAATGGACCTCAGTGGTATAGTATTGCTTAGGTACACCTCTCCCACCCTGCCCAATGATAGATGAATCTGAATAAAAGATATGTGAAGATCCCTTGTTCTACACTAACAACTTCTGTAAGTTTATAATTGTTTCAAAATAAAGTTAGAAATAAATTCAGACTTTCTTTGTGGGATTGCTAGAGGTACATGCTGGGTTATTTTATTCTTGGGAGAACTATTATTTAACAGTATTTCATCTAGTATTTATTGTCTGCCTTATGCCATGAAATGTGTTGGGTTTTGGACTCTGACTTGCCCTATTCCTTCAAGTCAAGTTGTTTTGGAACAATTTCTATCTCTATGGGGGTCAGGGTCTGTCTGAGACTCACTCCCTTCCTTCCTTCAATGTACACAGTGGACTGGATACTCTCTAGTCCCCTGTGCTGCAGGTCCTCTAATTCTTATTGCTTCCCTCACTTCCCTCTCTTTTGTGGATCTTTCTCTCTCTTTTCTGGACTTTTCTCTAGACTCTACCTAAACAGTTATATCCCAGGCGTTTCATGACAGGATCAAGGAGGCAGACTGCTACCACGGCCTGACAGGAGAAGGAAGGATGTTTGAATCCTCCTCTTCCTCCCCCTGTGCAGGGGGGGTCCACAGCAGTCTCCCAACCACAGGCGGCATGTGGGTATTTTAAATGTCAGCACCTTACATTTCTATTGGTCCATGTTTGAACATGGTTTGGAGAAACTGTAACTCAAATGTCATGTTGGGTATTGGACCTCTGTCCCCCCACAGCAGAATGGAGAGTAGGGCACTGGGGATCCTCCATGACTTAAGGCTTGTGAAGAAAGTAATAAAATGAAACCAGCAAAAAGCAATTGGGATATTTAATTTTATTTCTTTTATTTTGAGTTTAATAGTGAGTCACTGTTTCTGATTAAGAAACTTCTGAGTGGGAACAAGGGCCTTTAAAGAGAAACATGTTGTGCTTTGGCAGAAAACCTTAATGGCTTAGAACATACACCTTTGTGAAAGGAGCAGAAGGCCCTGATGTTCGAGAGAGGCCAGGCTGAGGAAGGCAGTGACTCATGTTGGAACTCTTCATCCTGTTCTTTCTGCTTTGTCCAAGGAGCAAGGGGCTTGGAATCTCCTTCCCATATGAAAGAGCTGGCTGTGTTGTGTCTAAGGGGAGGCCTATTTATTTTCCTAGACTCAAGCCAACTCTGAACTTGATGAGAGCCCTGTGCAGGGGCACAGAGTGGGAAAGGCTGTGCTATCCAAGAATCAGGTGGAGTTCTCTTATGGGTTTTGGAAATGACAGCAGATGGAGGACATCTGGCCAGCTTGTAGGGGTAAATATAGTAGTTGGAGTGTGTTAGTCTCAATAATACTTCATTAAAAAAAAATTTTTACTGCGAACTTCCCATATTCCAGACATTAGGGGCTGGAGATACAGTAGTTGAATGAGGCCATTATGGGGTCTAGGTACTGTCAGTTGGGGCAAGCTGTCCCATAGCCAGATAACAACACAGTGTGGTAGGTGATGCTTCTGAGATCCTATTGGAATACAGGAGAGCAAAAATAATTCACTGGAGTGGGACTGAAGCAAGGGATGTCTTCACAAAGGAGATGATGTTGGCGTTGGGTCTAAGACAATGAGGACAAATTCATATTGAAGTGGAGGAGGGACATGTCAAGCTGGTGCAAAAGTAGATACTGTGAAAAACCCATGTGTACACATCGGCTGGGTTGAATCATACAGATTCTATGTATTGAGGGTCCAGCACAGTATACAAGGGGTAGATGCAAGTATGATCTGGAGGTTCCAGTGCACTGTCTTGGGAGCTCAGCCTCTATCCTGCCCATGGAGGGGACAGGAGCCTGGGGGAGCTGTGAGCAGAGTTTTCTCGTGGGCTGTGCAGGAACTGTGCAGAAGTGGGCTGACGAGGCTGTGAAAAGGTTATAACAGCAGTCAAGTCAGAAAGGGAGGGCTGGGGATTTAGCTCAGTGGTTCCACCGCCTGCCTCGAAAGCACAAGGTCCGGAGTTTGATCCCCAGTACCAAAAAAAAAAAAAAAAAAGGGGTAGAAAGGGAGGAGATTCTGGATAAGTTCAGTGGTTGTGAAAAAGACGAAAGTTCATGAGTTCAAAACTGCATATCTGAGGATGAATTGATGTTGAAGACAGCAAGAAAGAGTCCCTCCCATGGTTCATATTACACTCTGCTCCCAGGAAGGAGTTCAGGCATCTTACAATAACAAATGCAGGAAAGGTTGGACTGGAGCTGGCTGCATAGGGAAGGGAAATTTTGAGGCCTTCAGGGAAATGGGAAAATTGGAATGTTATCATGGAGATAAGAAATCCATAGAGGGGTCCTGCCTTATTCCTGGGAGGGAGATACTGTACATTCCAAGACCCCCAGAGTACACCTGAAATGTGAATAGGGCCTATCCTTATGTACACTATATTTTTCCTGTACATTCATACTTATGACAAAGTTTAAATTAGTAATGCATTAATGAAAATAACCCAAAATAAAGTAGAGCAATTATAACAAATACTATAATAATAGTTATTTGAATGTGATATCTCCATCTCTCTCTCAAATATCTTGTTGCACTTTCATCTTTTCAGTTAAAGGGAGTACTTCACAGATTCTGTTTGGGAAATCCAATTTGCCAGCATCCCAGCTCTTGTAGTTTGTGGTCATTATTGAGCAACATGAGGGTTATTGAACACAGGCACTGAGATACTGTGATAGTCGAATTGATAACCCTAAGGACAGCATGGGTACTAGACACTCTGGACAAAGGGATGATTCACGTCCCAGGAGGGGTGTAGCAAGACATTGTGAGATTGTATCAATTGAAAAATTAGTAATTGTGTATTTTTTGAATTTTTCATCTAATATTTTTGGACTACAGGTGACCCTGGGTAACTGAAATTATGAAAGAAAAACTTTGAATAAGGGGAGGGATGCAATTGTGTGTGGCCAGAGATGAACCAGCTATTAACTCATGTTCTTCCCCTTTCTAGTACTTTGTAGGGACATTTAAGGCACTGCCTGGAGAAAAATGACTTAAAAAAGAAATGCCCTTCATCTCTGCAACTTTTAACCCTTCACAGTGAATGGATTCACTATTTCTGATAGTTACATGGTGCCAGCACACATTAGCTAGGCTAGAGCATTTATCCTACTCTAGACAAGGGCGTGAAACTAGCCAGGGCTAGATTCCACACCACCCCTTCCTGTACCCTAGAACAGGCAGGCCTTTGGAAACAGTTCATTTGCTGAGACTTAAAATTAATTTTCCATTCTTCTGTTCTTCTCAGTTTTTGTTCCAATGTGCTCACCCTGGCATCTTTCTGGTGACCTTGCTTAGTGCCTCAGCTCTGGTTTTTTGTAGTCTGTGATGAATGACCTCCACTTAGACAAACCAAAATAGGCATGTTCCAAAGTCAAGCTGGTGCAAATGTAGTTCATTTTACACCATAAGTTATTTCCCACAGTTGCTATAAATTGCTTCTTGTGGCTTATTTTTGGAGGAAGTGGGCACTGGCTGCCAGCCTACCTAGTTGATGGTTTACCATGCGGTAATATGACCCTTGAACCTTGCAAATGTTCATTTCCCTGCCCTGGCTTATCCTTTTAGTGAAACATACAAATGCATAAGCATATTGCAAGAGCTTGAAGCTGAAAGAACCATTTGTAGCATGAAAATCTTGTTATAATTGTAAAGCACCACACGTCCTTGTTTGGTGACCTCTCTTTGGCAGGCACTGCTACAGCACACGATGGTCTTTGTCCTCTGTCAGCTCAGCTTCCTGCCTTCTGACCTTCCTTTACTGTTATGACAGAGCCAGCCTCTTGTTGGAGCACCTCCTAAAGTTTTGGTTTTTAAATCCTGAATTTTTAAAGGTGGATTCATTCATATTTTGATATTTGCTCTGATCAGATGATTCACTAGTAAATTCTAGATGATTAGAGAGAGTTCAGTGTTTTACTTATTTCTCTATTTATTTATTTTCAGTGCTGAGGATTGAACCCCAGGCCTCACTCCTCAAGGAAAGTGCTCTGCCACAGATCTATATGAAGGAATGGTCAATATCTTAAACATTGGTATTTCAAGAAGTTTGCCTGGTTGATTTGACCTCGCCATTGCTTTTACTTTGTTTTATTTTAATGTTATTTTAAAATATACAAGTAACAGAATCATGACAACAGCCCTTCGCTTCTAAGTACTGTTAAATTTCTTATATATCCTACTAGAAATTAAATTAATTTAAATAAACATATATTTAATATAAATTGAAATTTACTGTAAATACTTTTCTGCATCTTGCTTTTTTCATATTGAACAGTACAGTGTGGAGATAAATGACTTCAGGAGGTTGTTCTGACTTCTTTTCTCATTGTCCCCTCTTGTAAAAATCTTAAACGGCCATTTAGTGGTAAAATGGGTGTAGATGGAATCAGAAGAGACCCAACCAGGAATGAACAGGGTTAAATTTATAGACCAAGAGGCAAAGTCAGAGGATGTGTTTAGAACTGGGGTGGGTTTGGAAAATCTGAGTAAAGATGATTGGCTATGGATTTACTCAAGACTGGTGCATCTTAAATTGACTAAAACATCTTTTCAGCTCTTTGTGACTCTGAGTTCCAAGCTGAGGCTCTTGAGTATCTGCTTTAACTGCTGTTGGCATCAGCCCCCTAAGTATGTGAATACATTCCAAAGTTTAAATGCATTTTCTTTAATGTTTGGTCAAAACTTAGAAGATGCTATGAATCTCACTTTGAGCTTATATAAATATTTGAAAGAGAAATAAAAAGGTTGGTGTATCTGAACTCAACTGAAATGGACAATGACTACAGGGGTCTGTTTTAATTTCTTTTTTAATGTAATCCTAGCTGTGTAGTAGCAGCCTTTGCATGATACAATGGTTGGCACTGGGACAAACTATATGACAACAATTGCTATCTTTTATTTGCCACCTTGCTTGCAGAAAATGCATATACAAAGCCTACCACACACTCTGTGTTGTGTACAGATGGTCTCAATTACCACTAGGTAGCCTATGTTAGGCACATTGTTCAGCTTAGAGGGGGGACAAAGCTCAGAGCTGTTCAGTGATTTCCTGGAGCCTTGAGTCCCATTCCAGGTAGGGCCTTACTCAAACACCAGCCTTATTCTAGTAGAAATCCCACACTTTCTGCCATATCACACTGGCTCCCATAATGGTAATATTCTTTTAAAATTAAAAGTAAATAAATACTTGGCAAAGGAGCAAAGCATGCTAATAAAATAGGAAAAGCACCATTTGTAAGAAAGAAAAATCAGATGAGCTTATGACATTTTGATTAGGCTTTAAAGCCCAATCACGTTGCCTGCTGAGTTTTAATGAGCAGGACCCGCCACTTAAGAACTGAAGCCAGAGAGCTCATTTGTGAGTTCCTTGTACTCACAGAATGGAGTCTGGAGGCCAAGCAAAAGGGCTTGATACATGGGGTTAGAATATCTCTTTGAAAGTGTTTATTTATTTCTCTCTTATTCAAGAGGAGATCTTATGACGAGGTTAAGATTAAAATGGAGGTTGGTAAACTTATTATAATAAGAGTTTTGTCTTCCCATTCAGGGTGATTTGACAGTCCCCCATGCCTAATTTTTGATTGATCTGATTCCAATGTGTCCTTAGCGTTTAACTGCTTGAGTTGTTTGTCATTTGTCAAGGAAATGTGGTCATATTTTAATTTCTAAGGGAAACACATACTGCCTTAATGTCATAACTCATGAAACAGTACAAGAGATTTTTCTCAAAAAGCAATACATGCATATGCACACAACCCATGTGGACAGGTTGACTGTATGCACACATGTCCACCTTGGTGCTGAGACCAAGCACTGCAGCGTGTGTCTGGGGACTGGCTCTGTTCCCTGGAGCACTGCTGGAATGATGGGGAGTCCTGATAGTCTCTGTCAGTGCACGAACTTCTGAGATCACACCAGTCCAGTTGAAGCAAAGGGGCGGAGGGGGGGGGAGTGCGTCTGGCTGGAGCAACTGACACTTCTCAGCAGCCTTTCACAGCTCCAGTATGATAATAGCCAAACTCCACAGTGAATAACCTAATCAAGCCATTAAAGGAAACAGAAGCCCTCTGCCCTGTTTGATTTCTTCCCATAATGTTATAAAGTGCAGTTTAATGAAGTCAAAGGGGTCCTGGGCCTCTCTGTGTGTCTGGGTCCTTTAGAGGCTGCACTATTGAGTCCCTGCTCATGTTCATTACCATCCTGCTGCAGGTCACCCCAGCCCACAGGCCTGGCTTGCCAGTTGCGTTGTAGCTGGGGCTTTCTGGGGGCAGTTCTCCAGTTGCTGCAGCCCTGCCTGCATTTTGTCTACATAAATTAGACCTTGTGCAGCATATTGGCCTGTCAGGGGAATAGGAAGAAACTGTATATTGTTTCTGGCATCCCTGAGCCCTTCTGCCCCTGACATCTGCTGTGCCTGTGACAGGGAATACATTCCTGACTCATTATCCAAGCAAGTGGAATCCCACCCTGACAGGACCATTAATCAGAATCAAGCAGTCCAGCAAATAAAAAAGAGAGAGAGTGAGCAAGCATGTGAGTGAGAGAGAGCGACCAAAGAAAAGAAAAGACACTTTCTAACTTGGGCTTTGGTGTCATTTGGGGGTCTGGACAACTAGCAATCTATCTTTCTGAGTGACAGTCCTGATGGATGGCATTATTTATGCTTTTGTGTATTAAAAGACAGCTCTGGCAGTGGCTTGTCATTTTCACAGAGGTTTACAAAAAGTTGAAATTTAATTTGGAGGAAAAGGAGGGCAGAGATCAGAAGAGGCTGGTGAGTTGACAGTCTGCAAAGACAAGAGGAAGAGCTGAGGGCACTGGAGTACAACGGTCTGCTGGACAGGGTGGATGGATGGTGGACATGGCAATGTGGGGAGGTACTTGAAGGTGTAGTTGGTTGTGGTTCTCATGTAAGTGAATAGGCTAGGGATCTCTGGGGCTTTGAAATTAAATTCAGCATGTGTTCATCATTTTATGGAGGTATATATTTGGGCTTTTGGTGAGAAAAGACCCAACTGGAAAGAACATTTGAGTGTTTGGGAATGTATTTTCACACATATATGTGGAAATTTCAAATGGTTGTTTTCACAACTAGAGTCTTGACTAAAATTGGAACTTCATAAATATCCAGTGGACTCTCAAGTTACTACTGGCCTGTCATACAAACAACTTGGGTTAATTAGGTTAATGGAAGATTCATCTGCCTTTTGTTATCTATAGCGTGTACCCAGGTAAACATCCAGATCTCAACTGGGTTGACTTACAACCAACCCGAGTTACAATATCCCTTGGAAACTGATTGGGTTCCTAAGTCAAGTGTTCACTGTGCTTGATAATACTGTTGCATAGTACGTATCAAATACTGGATATAAAGTAATTTATCTAATCACATTGATTAACCATTATGGCCAGTGTAAGAATGTGCATGGGATAGGAGTGAGCGAGTTGAGAAAAGCAGAGAAAGACAGAGAGATGGAGAGAGGATAAGCCATTCTATAGCACTAGCTTCTCACATTCCCCTCTGACCTATAGTAGGACAGACCAGGGAGAGGAAGAAAGGTTCTACTAAGAGATTATAGCAGTACATATTTATAACTTTCATTTATAACTCTATGCTCTTGAATGACCTTACACTTCCACTAGGCAGAGTCCATCCTTTGCTTTAAATCAATAACATAAAAACTTCTAGTCCTTGGTTCATTCTCTTTTTCTATCCTTGCCGCACTGGTGCCTTCATACCTTGTTCCTGAGGGTCCTATACGCAGGGCAGCTGTAGCGCTGATGGCATTTTCTGGCAGAACCCAGCCCTTTGTTTATGAGTCACAGGGAGGACCAAGCCTGCAGCTCACATGGGCCTAGCATCACTTTTGAGCCCAGCCACCGGCTCCCCTTCCTCTGTGTGACTCTCCCTCCCTTCCTGGAAGGAGGTAAAGGGGGGATGTTCTGCTCATCAGACATGTTTTAGCCAGAATCCACCCACGTGTTTTGAGCTCTTAGCCTTGACTCTGGAGGATCACAGGAGGTTAAAGGCTAGCTTATAACACCTAGAAATATGCAGCTGGCATAGGATGAGAAGGAAAAACATTCTGTAATATAGACTAGCTCAAGTTGGGGTTAGATTTAGTTTTAAAGACAGTTTAGATCTGGATAATGGTCTAACAGCGAGTATCTCTACCATACTAGCAGCCCTGCTCATTTAGGATGGTGTCCCATGCTCCTTACTGGAATGAATAGGCTACATAGAGGCACCACATTCCGGCCTTCTGGATTAACAGACAATAGACCAACAGTTGGCCAGTCAAGAAGTTGATGTCATCTACCAAGCTGAGTGGAACAAGAGTGACAAATAACTCTCCAGGGAGGGGAAGTTGTTCTGTTTTTGTGACAAGAATTTAGACTTCCCAAGCTAGCTTGTGTATTGGCTTTGCTGCCACACAGTACTGGTTCTGATATCAGCTCTGTCTCATTTAGCCTTTCAAGTTTCAGCATTCTTAAAGATGTGTCCAATAAAATAAGAATATGGCATAATTATGCCTTTGAGTTATGAAAATTAAATGTGATGACATATGTAAATTACATCACAAAAATACTGCCATGTATAGATACAAAAACAAACCCCTTTAAACTTAAAGAACCCATGTCTTTAACACTGTTTCCTTCTCAGGTTTTCAGCAGTGTCATTAGCTCCTTGTGCCTATCTGAGAAAACATTCCTTTGAAAGAAAACCTTGATTTTTTGTTTATCTTTATAAAGTGTTGCATAGCACTTTGGACTATGTCTCAGTTAGAAGCTAGAAGGTTGGAGGATTGAAAGAGCTGAGAAAAGAGCACGACCTGGTAGTAAGTGAAGAAAACAAAGCTACCACAGAAGCTCTAGAAATAGTCATTTTCTTTATCAGAAAACATTGCTCATGTTATTGTTTAGATCATACAGAGGCAGAGACAGAGTGACCAACTGTGGGCATGGTCCTTGATGACACTGTGGTGGCTTCAAAGTCTCCCTTCTCCAGGACAGAGGCTGTGCTCAGGGATCCCCTGCAGAAGTTGAGGCTAGTGGCTCTGGGAACACCCTCATGAATGGTGGGTTTATAAACAAAATGAAGAGAAGAGAGCTTATCTGTGATCATATTATTTCATTAACAACATGGAGTTGATCGTACTCTCTTTAGAGAACCATTAAATTATAGATCTTGCATCAAAAGCATCCAGCTCAGCATGGTGCCTGGATCGCAGGCTTGTACGTTCAGTAAAGAAGTCTATAGCTGTCATAGTCTAGCACTTGGAAAATACCTTTGCACAAATGGACAAGACATTGACCCAGGGGAAGAATCTTTATGTAGTTAATCTCTTCAACTGCAAAGTTCTTTACGAAAAGCCCAGTATAAATGAGTTATTTCTCTATATTTTGTCTTCAACAGAGTATTTCAGTTTGATTGTACTGAAAATTTTAGTCACTCTTAACTAGAATAATTATAAGAAATGGAAACTATTGGATAGGAAGAGAGAAAAGGCGTAAAGTGGAACAAATAATAGAAAGAACATGGTTTTTGTAGTGCTGCTTGAAAAGGAGAAAGGAAATGAAGACAAACCAAGCTTGGCGTTGGGGTACATTCTTGTGCTCATTGCAAGGTGGGAGTAAAGACTCGAATAAGAGAAAGGGCAGGGCTGAGTCACGGTGTTCTGCTGTGCAGTGTGGAGTTATCAAGGAAGAGGGAAAGTTCCATTTCTCCACAGCAGGAGTCCAAGTTCACTTCACCTCTAGGATCATGGTGGGACTCTAGAGAAGGGAGGAATCCAGCAGGAGGTGGCCAGTAATGCTGAGTCATCCCAGAAAAGATCTGAACATCTGAAAGAACAGCCACAGGGGGAAATCCTTTTGGTATCTATATTAACAGACATTAATTAAAAGACATATGCATCTCACTTCAACAGATAGGGAGGGGAGAGCCTGAAGACATTCTAGCATGGTGGGGGGTATAGAGTAAATGGAATTCAGCTGTAGAGCAGCTAATAGTAATAATTAAACATCTGCAAATTGTCTTTTGATAGTCTCTTTAGTGAATCATCTTCATTATTTTAGCAAACCTGAAAATACTCTTAAAGGCTTCCATATATCATCTTTGTCCCTTTTACTCTATTTTCCTTATAATATTTTAAATTTCTCCTTTATAAATTCTACTATGAAAAACTTTTGGCTAGTGAGGAAATATCGACATTTGTCCGATAGTTTCCAGGTAATGTAGATGGGCAACTTCCTGGTGAACCAGTGACATGATAGCTGGTGGAATGAGCAGGTGTGTCACTGGCTGGCCTGGATTCCATTCTGGATCTTTAGTCTGGCCCTACAATGAGGATGAGCTCAAGCGAGTCACTCAAACACCTCTAACCCTGCCCCCAACTCTTGGTCATTCATTTAAATCTCCCTATACTGTTTTTACAGCTGTTGAAAAAAGCATGCAAATTTCTTAGCACAATGTCTGGCCCTTGCTATAAATGATTTCTATTCTTATTATCATATTCCTATGAGAGCAGTGATCAGGTGCAAATGGAAATTCTAGAGCTGATACATTTTTCTTGATAGAAAGTAAAAGAAAAGCCAGGTGAGGCTGGAAGATGAAAGAAACCATCTCAAGAAGACATTCTATCATAATTTATGCCCAGACAACAGTTAGATGTTTTCTCAACCAAGTGCCAGACATGAGATGGAAAGACACAGTCTTTGCCCCCATAGTCCACTGGAAGAAATAAATATACAACATATAACTCTGGCTATTGAGACAGGCACAAAAGAAGAGAGGGTTCTGTAAAGAAACAGCCCCTAGGAAGCCCCTTGGGCCTGTTACTGCCCCACTGTGTCCAGTTCTTTGGATAGCCAAGAGTGGCAGAGTCCTTTGCTATTTATTCAGAGAAAGGAACTCTTTCCCGCTTTCAGCTCCCAAGTCCTAAATCTTGAGTAGCCTTCTAGTGTTAGGCGGATAGTTAGACATTAGCAGGTCTGAGGGGGAAAGGGGTGGGTGTCCAATATAGCATGCATTGACAGTTACGGGTAAGTAAACAAATAAAGAGTTCAGTGCATATAATATTTTATAATCATTTGTTAGGTCACAGACCCAAAGCAATGCCATGTAACACGATAACATTTTAAGGTTACACATTGTGCACATTCCTTCTGATATCTGCCCACCTGGCCATCTATTTCCAAAACAAGACATACAGCTTATGACCAATGATAGCAGAAAGGGGAACATTCTTTAAAAACCTGCCCTCTTTGGGGTTAGAACTAATTTAGATTTTTATATGATTAAGTCTCCTGAGGGATCACTGACCACCTGAAAATAACAAGGAAGACAATTTTAAGATATGGATATTCCAAAGTAACTCCCAAGAGAAATGTCAATAGCATATACATTGTATAAATAAAACATTGAAAAATCATCATAGCTCCCTTAACCCCAGGAGTAACCTTTGTGTGCATAAACAAAGGTATCTCTGTGACTCTGCTTCCTTTCTCTCTTGAAGGTGTGACTCTCTCTATATCTACTTTACAATAAATTCTACCTGTATACTGCATGGCTGCATATGTGTCCTGACTGAATCCTTTCATCAAGGATGCAAAGAGTCAAGGAGCAAGGAAGTAAGTGGCCAGTTCCTCAGCGTGTCAGGATCTGGCTTCCTGGTGTTACTAGGACAAATCTCAATTAGGCAGGCAATTTGCTTCTGGGTCTCTGAAGTTCATTTGGTGGACTCAGCTGTTTGTAGAACCCAAGGGAATTGTTCATTAACATTCCTGACTAACATCTGGCTTGTTGGGGGCAGGGCTTGGTTAATTCCATTTGGAACAACACCAATATTAGTTCTGCTTGGATTAACACCAGTGCTAATGATGACATAAGACTCTTACTTCATTAGCCTGATGAAGGGAAAATCTTGCATGTTCAGCCCAAGCCAAAGAATAGAGCCTAGGTCCAAGGCCCATGAGCTGGGCCTAATGAGCAAGTCAAGCTGACCGGACAGAGGAAACAGCCCAACCACAGAAGGAGGGCTGAAGTGGTGTGTCACAAGGAATGCTCTGAATGGAGACAGATGAGAAGGTTACACTTCAGCATTTAAGAAGTTAAAGGAGTTGGAGGCATGTTAACCCCAGTCTTATATGTTAAGGACAGTTAAAAAATAAGAGTGGATTTTTTGACTTTTATATTTCAAATGTTCAAGTTCCTGTGATAAGGGAGAGAGAGCCTGTGATCAGGAAATAAAGCCATCTATAGTTTGATTTAAAGCTCTCTTCCTTCTTCTCTGACTCTGACTGTTGATCTCAAACATGTACACATTTGTAGACCTCTAGCTTCCCTGTTATCTACTGAAAGTGTTACTATTTAGTAAGTATATGCCATAAATCATGCAATGTACTAAGGAAATAGCAAAAGACAAGATAGGCATGGTTTCTGAGGTTCCAGGGAAGAACGCTCGGGGAGGAATGCTTCAGCAGGGAGAAAAGCCACTCAACACCCCTCAGAAGAGGCAGCCTGCATGTGGAGAGGCTGAGGTTTGCAACAGAAATGGGAATGGTGAATGGAAGGAAGGAGAAAGAGGTAGGAGCCTAACCCTTACCTGTGAGCTGGATTAAGGAGTTTGCCAACATCTCTGTTTCAAGTGACAATGTTTGAACGCTAACCTAAAATCATGGGTCAGAAGTTCATTTCAGAAACTGTGAAGATCTATTAGCCAGCATGTTCCCACTCTTCTTTCTCAGGTCAAAGGTATTTCTCTAAGCCTGTGGCTCTGTGGTTTGAGTTCAGATTCCTCTCTGCCTCCTTGTTTTCTTCACCTGCAAATGGCATTGAGAGTACTGATTGGGTTTTTGCTATCCTTCTGATCCAGGCATGCCCAAATCTCCAATCAATGGCTTTCAGTTCAAGAAGGCCAACAACCCAAGAGGACACTTGGCTCTGAAGCTCCTGGGAAGAGACCAGTACATCCCTGGAAACAAACAAACCCCTTCTTTGGGGTATGGCTGCCTCCATCTGTTATTCAGCTGCTTAGAGTCATTCAATACTCAGCCCCAATTTGGTAAAGTTTTATTCATCTCCACTGTTTAAGAAACACTTAAATCTGAACTGTGAGCTTGTGCAAATATAATTGGATTCTACTTAAGGTTGGAAAGTATCAATGAAGGTGACATGGTTACCCTTTCAGATGCCGTCAGGTACTTCCAGTGCTTTAGAAGTTGTGCTTGCCCTTTGGTTTATATATTGGATTAAGTGAGTTGCTAGTGTTAGATGAATCAAATAGTCCCACAGTCTCAGCATGGGCCCCAGATCTTTAAAAGCCAACAGAATTCATTAGTGCAGTGAGAGGCTGTAGTCTTATTCCAAAACCAAATATCCAGTTAAGGCAGTGTATGAAGAGTACAGTATAATTTCCCTAAACAAATACTAAGTAGTCTGAGTCTGCCAGAGCATCATAGTTGAGTTTATTACAATTGACAATATTAAAATTAAAAGAAAGAATTATTTCTTGCTGGTTTTACTTTACACTGACCAAATGAAATTCAAAGGAGCAATCAGCAAAGAGTAGTGATCTTATATTTTCTCTTCCTGGCAGAGAGCTAGGTCTGAAGCCTATGGTGACCTGTTGGGTCTGGCTGCTCCCTTGGCAGCAAGAAAGCTAAGACAGAGCAGCAGAGAGAGCAGCCACATGCTCAGTTCTGGGCTTGAGTTACCCCACTTTCCTGCTGTTGCTTTGCTAACAGTCAAAACCTAGCAGGGGATTTTGACTGTGTCAACTCCTGGTAAAAAGAGCAAATGGCTATGAATGATCAGCAGGGTTTCTGCAAAAGTAAAATTTTAATGAAGACGTAAAATGGAAAGATGGAAGTCCAGTTTTGAATCGAAGATTTCTTTGTGGTAAGAAAAATCTGTTCCATGAGGTCTACTTCAGGAGGTGATCATTTAAATTGAGATCTTCATCAGGAATAAGAGGTGTGGAGGAAGTAATTGCTTCTGATTAGAAAGAACAGAATCAGTTCTGAGTTCCTCATTCCATCTCAAAGATCAGCTGGACACTGCAAGATATTGAAACCAATGTAGCTTTCAAAGGGATTTAGGGTTGACTGAGTGTCTGTATATTGAATGAATTACATCATTCATTCATTTAGTTCTGAAACTGTGTAGTACTCATTGAATCTTCTCATGGAAGATGGAAGTGGAACACAGAGATTAAGTAATTTCACTACAGATAGACAACTAAATTCTGGAGCTGGAATCCTACTTTCTTATAATGTTGGTTCCTTTTCTACCGTAACTGCCAAAGGGCATAAGAGGATGGAATAGGGTTTAGTGACTACTTAGATTTTTATATAATTAGTGTGACTATCCTTTTATGTCATTTTTCTGAGGAGAAAAATTGGAATCATCAATCAACATTGCAGTCTCTCCCACTGGATTCTTCACTGTGGGCAGACTCACCTTCTACCCCATCTCACTCCCCACTCCATAGGCTATGGAGGGGTTAACACCTCCCATTTCAGTTTTAAACACTGCACTGGGTACCCCTTCTGCAAACAGTACACCCCTCTACCTGCAAAGGCTTAAGCAATCATCATTCAGAGGAAATAGGCTCTGGTGGCACAGAGGTGGCCTGGAAAAGGACCAGGAGTTGAGGCCTTAATCTGTTGTGTTCCCTTTTGTGTAAGAAACACCCAGCCTCATGGTGTGGCTTTGTAGTTATCTTCCATGGTCATAACCTGAGCTCCAGTGGGTGCTCCAAGTAGATGCTCCCTCCTTCTCCAAGGATCCTGTGTCCTGTTTGTCTCTTAAACTCTGCTCACCCCACAATCCTCTCTGCCCACCATTTTTTTTTCTGAAATACTATCTACCCCTTCTTCAGAAATCATTAAATCCAAACATGTGAGTTATATATTGTTTTGTTTCTACTATGCATCCAGTGTCTTTTCTCTTCTGTCTAGTTTTCTTGCTCAAAGATGGAAAATATGCACTCTGTATCCTTTACAGGGAGATGTTGGGGTATTGAGGGGAACACAGAGGGGGTCTTAATAGTTTGCAGTTCACTTTCCTCTAAGATATCTAAAAAATGGTCACATCTTATCCTACCATTATGAATTTATTGGAAAAAATTTCATTGTGCATGTATAAGTTACAGTTTTCTTCCTATTGATATATTTTTGACTTTGTTATGCAAAAGAACAATTACCTGTAAGCCCTGTACACCCTTTGGATTACATTTCAAATTTCTTTTCCACTAATCTGATTTTTCTAAATTCCTGGACTTCTCCCAGGACTACAGAATGCTGTATTAAGAGTTGTATATATGTATTTTGGGAGGAGGGGTGTTTTCTGTATGTATGTGTATGTGTGCGTGTGTGTGTGTATGTGTGTGGGTATGCGTGTTTGGCTGGAGGGTGGTACAGAGATCACTATATTCATAACTTTCAAAGACCAAGTTGTTATTCACCAGTCTACTAGCTGTTTCAACTTTCAAAGTAACTATATGAGTCAGTTTTCCTGATGCTTGGATCTGATACCTGACAACCACAACTGAAAGGAAGAGCGGTTTAATTAAACTTATGTTTCTGGGAATTCAGTACATGGTCAGCATGCTCTAAGGCAGGAACAGCATGGTGGGAGGACATGGCAGAGTGAAGCTACTTAGTCATGGTGACGAGGAAACAGATGAGGGAACAGTGACAAAGAAGAAAGGGCGAGGGGCCAAATATACCAAGACCATGCATTCATGATCCAATCACTTCCCCAAAACCCTACCTCTGAGCACAAGATTTTGAGGGACATTTTAGATCTAAACCATATGAATAACCAAAAATTACTTTGCCTTTCATTTTGGTTTCACAAGCAAAGTTATCTTGGAATTATCCTTGGTGCCTGCTAGCCAAAGTCTGATGTCTTTGTGGTCTTACATATTGGATGCTCTTGCTACCTCTATCATATAGACAAAGACAAAAGTTAGATCCTCTTGAGTTTACCTCTCTACAGACACTTAATTCTTAACTCAAAATGCCAATGTAATCCCTCTATATTAGTTTCCTAGAGCTGCTATACAAATTACTACAACACTAGTGGCTTAAACAGAAATTTATTTTCACACATTTCTGAGGTCAGAAGTTACATACCAAGGTGGCCCCCTTTAGAGTCTCTGAGGGGGAATCTATTCCTTGTCTGTTCCAGCTTCTGGTGGCTGCCAGCATTTCCTGTTCAGTTTCCCACCTCTCTCTGCTCCATCTTCACCTTACCTTTCCTTCTGAGTCTGTCTCGAAAGGGCCCACTTCTCACACATATATGTGATTATGTTTGAGGCACCAGATAACTCAGAACAGTTATTTCTCAAAACATTCTTAACTTAATCACCTCTTTTGTGATACAAAGTAATATGCATGGGTTTGGGAGATTAGAACTTGGTGGGGGCCACCATTAGGCCATCAACTCTGCCCTTCTTCATCCACATCTTCTGCCATCACTCCTTCTAGCCCAGCACATCCATTGCTTCTTGACCTGAAACATCAAAATGATTTGTAGTTTTCTGTTCCCCAAATTACCTTCGGTCCTATTTGATCCCAGCAGAAGTAAAACATCCTTGTGCCCAGCAGAGGTGGCCACCTTCACTTTCTTAGTTGTTGGTTTTCTTTCCCTCCCCACCTCACCCTCCTCTCCCCTACCCTTCCTTTCCTTTTCCTCATCCTCTTCCTCATTTTCTCTCTTCTTTTCTTGTCAAATAGCTGTTAGATTCCAATACGAAAATTAGAGCCTGAGGGTTTTTAATCCAAGCACCTGTAGTGTGCTATATGCCCGCTCCCACCTTTCACCTTACCAGAGTAATAGCAACTCCCTACTTCACAAGCATCTGGTCACCATCAGATGCCACAGAATTCAACAGAATGTTCTTTTTCCCTGATGACAAACATCAATAGGAATTGAGAAAAGAAGCAACTAGTAGTATAGGGAATGTTTCCATCTTCTTTAAATTTACGGATTTCCCCTGGGCTAAAATGCATTAGAAGTAAAGTGAGAAAAATGTCCAGCTTATATAAAGCTATTGAGTCCCAGAAAACAAAACTTGGCTGGCGAGGAATGATCATTCCAGGCAAAATGTTCTCTGAGATCATGGATAGCCCAGAAACAAACCAGCAATGGTAATTCTAATCTTAGAGTCAAGAGACAAGAGTTCTAATCTTAATTTTTCTTCCTAACAAGTTGTGTACCCAGGGAAAATTAATCTTTCTGGGCCTCTGATTCCTTGTATTTAAAATCGGGAATATAGTGTCAGTGTTGCCTGTCCCATGGGGTTATAATGAGGATAGAGTGAAATGACAATTGTGAAAATACTTTGGAAAGTTTAGAACACTACATTTAATTAATCATTTTCTTCCTGTGAGTAGACAGGAGCTTGAGCTTTCTTCCAAACTTCAAACCTGGCTTCAGGATGTGTGGTCCCTCTTACCTTCTCCTTAGTAAGTCACTAGGTTTAGAATCTGCAGACGTAAATGTGAATCATATCCTTGCTCTTAATGCATATGTGAGAACTCAGGTACAGCTTACTGAACTAAAATCTCAGCTTTTTCATCAATAGAATGAGATACTTGTTCCTATTGAATTAGTCAAATGAAACAATGTATTAGAAAAAGGACTTTTGAAATTACAAATTGCTATACAAATTGAAAGTCATGTTATTAAGATGACTGAATACTCATTGTCCTTCTCTGATGGCCCCTGCAATGGGGACTAAGTATCAGATACAGACTTATTAGCATGCCTGACCCCAGCAACTAATGGCTGGCCCTGCAGCCCACATTTATTCTAAGTGGAGACAGATGGGAGTCAAAAGCCACATCCCTGGTTTGTTTTCTTTTGTGAATCTCACCAATTAAAGGGATCTATTAGTCAGGATATGATAACTACTGGAGCAACTAACAAATCATGGTATAATAGGACAAAAACCTATTTTTCATTTTTACCACAGTCAGAGGAGTAGTGGGTTGTGCTTCACAGGGTCTTTCAGGGCCTAAGTCCCTTCTGTCTTGGGACCCTGCCATCCCCTTCATCTTCAGAGCTCGTTTTATCCATCCTGTGTTGACAGGCAAAAGGGCAGTGCCTTCAAGAATCAGGCTGGGGATGTTGGAGGCTGCTCTTAGAAACCATGTACAACTCTTCTGCTTGCATCCCAGTGGCCAGAATGCAATGCACAGCCCCACCTAACTTTAAGGCAAATGCGAGATGTAGCTTAATGGTACCTAGTACATAAAGGAAAGATGCACATTGGTGAGCCCTAGAAATCCCTGCCAAGGTTGATTTAAGAGACATTTCAAATAGGATCGATTTTCTTTGGGCCATTGCCAGAGACAATAGAGTAAATCTAAAAGATATTATGCATTACTCAAAGTAAGCATGTGTTTGGTCATATCACATGCTTTATGGATGGGTGAGGTTCTTGGGATTTGTGTGCAATTCAGTTTTTTTTTTTTTAATTTAGATGGATTTCTTACAAAGCCATAGGCTACTGTAGAGCATACCAGTTAAGGTATAAGGCTTGAAATCAGAAAGTCTGATTACAGATCCCAACTTACCATTAACTAGCTAAATACCCTTAACTTACTTAATCTAGTAGCTATCAAACAATTTTGGATATGCAAACACACACATACATAACATGCAAATGTGTCTTTAAAGATATATACATTTGCATGTATATGTGTCTGCATGGATGTTTGTTGTATATATCTAGGTTGGTTGAGACCAATTTAATTGATTTTTCTACCCGACAATGGCCATGACCTTTAGTTTAAAATTAATGATTATCCCTCAGTCTCTGTTTCCTCAATTGAAAAATAGGCTTATTGTAATGATCAAACTAGTTATCATAAAAATTTTTCACATACTGAACATTTCATACATGTTAGCAATCATTATTCTAATATCATTTTAAACTGGAGTCTGGGAAAAATTGTACAAATAGTAAGAATTAGAGAATTCAAGCAAGGAATTATTCCTTTTTTCACTTTAGTATACTAAGATCATTTCAATTCAGTATTTCCAGCTTCCCTTCATTCAGTCAAGCAAGAAACATTTATTGAGTACAAAATATGTAGCAGGCTCTGCAACAGTACTGGGAATGCAGAGCTGGGTAATCCAGGGCTGCTGTCTTTATGCAGCTTGCATACTAAAACTGTGCGGAGCAACACAGTGGCCACAGGCTGTATATGGCTATTTGCATTTACATTTAAATGAATTAAAATGAAACAAAGTTAAAAATTCATATCTTCAGTCACACCAGTTACACTTCAAGTGTCCCACAGCCACATGCAGCTGCCATGCTTGACAGTGCAGATATGGAACATTTCTATCATCACAGAGAAAGCTCTGGAGTATAGACTAAGAGCTTGATAGGATGGACACCATGCCTCAGACTTGAAGGATGACAACAAGGAGAACTCACATGAAATGGCCTTCACATTTTAGAGACTTGAGAATTGCTCAGATATTTCAGCAATGCCACCCACCCATCTAGCTCAATGTTTCTTTGACTTGGCCCTGTTCTCATGTACCTGGACAGGTGTCCTTCAGCACCTGCATGTCTTCTTCCTCTTGCTAAAAGAAATATCTCTGACAATTCTAATTAGCTATACTTGAACTAGAAGAATAGAAACCTATTCATAAGGAAACAAAAGGGATGTGCCAGATTCCAAACACAGACTTTGATCCCAGATGAAGTCATTGCCTTTCTGGCCCTGCCCAGCTGCTAAGTAGAATGAATACCTTTCTCAGGAGGCAGTGGGACACAGGTGTGGTGGTGGCCTGGCGCTCCTCCTCCATTGGAGTGGAGCCTGGGAAGCATCTGCAGGTAAAGTACTGGTGTCACCCCTGGCCCTAAAGTTTTGCTGAGCATGAGCAACAGCTTCCCTGCCCACTGAATCCTGATTCCTAACAGAAACAGGCTACCTGCTCAACCAGAAACCTTGACCTTCTGCTCTATAACTGCCATATCTTGCCTTCAAGAGGTTAGATTCCACTCTGGCTGTTTACTGGCTAGACCTCATCTTAGCTGGGACAATTCTCCCTGACACCTGAACTTACCAAAGCCCGTGAGTATCTATCATAATATACTGTCCTGTCCTGAAGAGAATCCTTATATAGAAGGGCTTCCAGGGAGCAGAAATGAGGCTGATTTGGGCTTGTTGACGTAGCATGGCTGTGATACACAATATATAATATAAGAAAAAGATTGAGAACTTTGGAAACAAGGGTGAGTTCAAAACCACCATCATTTACTATGGGCTTGAACAGTTACCTGTTCACATCTACCATTAGTCTCTTTAATTTGTAAAACAAAAGTCAAAATATCCATTTATGTTGTTTAGGATCTAGTGACCTCAGATTGATATAAAATAACTTACATGTAGTTTCTATGGTTTCCTTTATCCTTCACTTCTCTAGGGGCTTATGCGTCATGAACTTGGGTATCTCTGCCCCTGAAGCAGTTCTCCCCATGTGTTTGGGCCTTGCACATTTTATTCCCAAGTCTTAGCCTTCGGAGAACCAAGGGGAATGTCCAGGGGCAAAGTAGTGCAGGCCCCCATGTAAGTGGAGGCGGGGACTGTATTATTTAGGTATGTGGGGTGGATGCTTTGAGCTGGGTTAAGATGGATAGTGGCTTTCTGTCTTTCATTTGAAAGGGGAAGATCATTTGACCTCTGATGGCAAGATACCCAAAATTTTGAAGCTTATGTCCTGGGGAAGCAGATTATGGAAAACGAGCAGTTACACCCTTGTCTAATCAGTATTTTAAATTACAGATCTTCCACAGGGGCATGAGGAGTGTGAATCAACCCCCAGTATGAGAGGGGTACGAATGCATTACTGGGGTCACCCTGGCCCTTGCTCAAGCCTTCAAATGCCCCAGTTCTTTCTGGGCCCATGATCTTCACACAAGCTGTCTCCGGAATGCTCCACCCCCCACTCCTTGTGAGTTTTTGGCTAAATCCCATTCACTGTTCACTTCTCACCCCTGACACCCCAATATGAATCCCACCTCCCACTTATTCTTCTTCCTCATACCCATGCTTTCTTCATGATACTCAGCAAACTATAGGGGTGATTATATGTGTACATCTGCATGACTACTTGCTAAATATTTGTTTCTTGAACTGGACTATAAACTCGGTGCCGGAGGAGAACAGGATTGATTTCTTTTCTCATTTGTCTACAGTATGTAGTCCAGCAGTATGGTCCATGGTCTCAGGTGTGCCAGTCCTAGTCAGCAGGCTGGGGTCTAGGTGTGTCTTGCCCTTTGTCCCCTCACATTTCTCCTGACTATGTCCTTGTAGACTTTTGTGCCTGGATCAATAAATTTTTTTGAAAGAATAGCAGAGTTCAGATGGCTTTGAGTTAAAGTAAAAAATAACAATTAATGAAAAAAAAGGGTAGCAAGAAGAGAACAGCTTTTCAAACTCCTTTCCAACCAAGAATCTATGAACCTTCCAACCATACTTTACATTCATTACAAGCACTGCTTCAGCAAGAAGGAAATTCTGAGTTCCAACTTGGGAAATCAGGACACATCCTCCCCTAGTTGAACAGAAGAATTGATGGGGACTTCTTCCAAGAGGAGGAAAGATTCTAGGTGGGCATAACTGTGACCTAATTATCTCGAGTGCACCCTAAAAGACAAAGAGAGATATCTCTGGGCACCAAGGAAGGGTTAGATGGGAATTTAGGGACATGTCCAAAGCTAGACTCTCTGTCTGTTTTCTCCCTACAGAAACGTTTACTTGGTGTTTGCATGTCTGGAGATGCCTCTGCAAGAAGTGTAGTGAAAGTGCTGAGATTGCTTATCCTTAAGTGACACTGGCCCTCCAAGCCTCCCTTTGGTACCCAGAGAAGCAAACTTCTCCCTCATTTGTTGGGGTCCAGTTTAACTCCTTAACTCCTCCTACCACAATGGCTCATTAGGTCTTTTCCAAACAAGCTCAACCTTGATACCTGATGATCCCTTACCTTATATAACAAAAGAAATTTTGCGGGTGTGATTAAGTTAAAGATCTAGAGAAGGGGAGATTATTCTATATTACTTAGATGGGATAAATTCAGTCACAGGGTCCTTCTAGGAGGTAAGCATCTTGGATGCTAGGAGGGTCAATATCTGGGGAAAGGGGTGACAGTGGAAGCAGAGGTTAGAGTGCTGTACTTCAGTGATAGAGTGAGAGGCTAGAAGCGAGTGCACACAGGTGGCTCCTAGAAGCTGGAAAATGCAAGAAATGGATTCTCCTCTAGAATCTCCAGAAGAAACACAGTTCTGCCAACACCTTAATTTTAGCACTATGCGTCATTTTGGACCTCTGACCTCCTAAAGTGTAAGATTAAAAGTGTGTGTTGTTTTAAGCCACTTAATTTGCTACAGCCACAATAGGAGACCAAAACACACATGCTCAGCAACCACTTGTCTGCTTGGATTAAGGCCTTGTGGGAGATTCTGCAGGCAGATGTAATGTTGAACCTATTTGGAAAACAACAAAATGGCCACAAAATTTTTATGTAATCTATAGGAAAAGGGTGACTGCATATGGAGAGCCCTAGAGGCTAACTAGAAATGCAGCACCTGGCTGCTCTGAAGCTAGGTAGGAGGTTAGGCCTTAGTCATGCATCTATTGCTAGAAGTGGTAGCGCTTAGAATGGAGTTGTTTACAAAGACAGTCTCTAGCTGTCAGGCACACAGGCATCTGTGAGCAGGCTAGAATTTATAACTTAGCTCAATGCAGACAAAGCCTTTTCCACCAGTGTCTTGTGGCCAGGCTCAGACCAGCGCAGAGTCCCTCCTTTTCTGCTGGACTCTCTTTCTCCAAGATAGCTGGAGGTAATGTTGTTATGCTTATGTATATCAAAAGCACAACTACCCAAGTGGTGAAGGAAACCAGTTCCATCTGGTTCACCATCAAATGGTGTTAGTTAAGCAGATGTCCTCCAAGCCAAGAACAAGTCTGCCAGAGAAACCAAATTAAACCAGGAAGATGGAGAAATGATCTTTATTGAAAGTAAACTGGCCACAGGATTTCTTAAAGCTAACTGGGCACAGAACCTGCCTCCATTGATTTTACTAGGTGTGAACTGATGTTTTATTTAACTGTCTGCCTTCTCCTGGCTCCTCATCCTGCCTAGAAAAATAAAGGTTTTACAATTTAATATTTCTGATTTATCAGGCCATGAGTCCAGCTTATTCCCAAGGCTACTGCCTCAGTAAGACATAGGGAAGAATATTCATTTTTCTCGAATTAGGTACTTAATCCAAAAACTACTGAGGCTCTGTGAATCATGTTTGGAACCATTGAGTTCTGTCTTTTTTAGGGGAGAAGATTATGTTTGTTTTTGCTGTATTCTTGATTTTTCTTCCCAGTGGTTATTAAACAATTTAAATATAATTACTTTTATTGAGGAAATTTTTATACAGTAATAACATTCTATAAAATATTTTTACCCATTTTTCAATTTTACTAGTATAGTATCAAGTTAAGTTTTGTTTTTTGTTATATAATTTTTAAAAATATAAACGAAATATATTTTTAACGGATACATGAAAACAAAAAAGTACATATTTATGTGATGTTTTAATACATGTACACTCTGTGAAAGTTATCTAAATTGTATTAAATTTGTGAGCACCCTTGTTGTCACTTTCTGTATTATATATTTGTACATTTAAAAATTTATTGCTACCTAGTACTTTTGTCTGTTTTACTCTTTGGATTTCATAAATCCAAATGCATTGAATTTGTTTTAATATATGTGAATTTATTTTATTTTCCTTGGATGTGCCTACTTATTTGTTTATTTCTTTTAAACTTTTGCAGCTTTATTTGGAAACAGATAAAAGCTGAAAAAACCCATCTCTTGCAACAAGTGAACAATTTAACAAACCATGGTAATCTATACCATGTATTACTATTCAGCACCTTTTATTTTTTAGTACTGTGGATTGTAGGACCTTTTCATCACCAATGCTACCTCCCCGTGTCCTTTTAAATTTTTTTTACTTCATTAATTTTTTTGATATATTTTAGGTATATAATATGCTGACATTCATTATTGGGAATTTGTACCTTTACATATTTTACCTTGGTTCTTATTTTTTTCCCCTTCCCCTGCCCTCCCTTCCTATTTACAAAGACTTTGTTTCCATTTTTTCATTTTCTCATCCTTATTCTTTTTCCATCTTTTCTTTCCCCTACCCCTCCTACTTCCCCTTTGCCCCTTTTCTTCCTATTTCACATGATCTATTATACCTTTTAGTCCTTATTTACACTTTCAGTTTCTCACACCAGAGAAACTATTTGGTATTTATACATATGTGTCCTATTTATTTCTCTTAAGAGTATGGCCTCAGTGTGCATCCATTTAGCTATAAATGTCTCTAGTTTATCATTCTTTATGGCTGAGTAGTACTTCATTTTATTTTTAAAAACCACATTTTCTTTATCCAGTCTCCAGTTGATGGGCAGTTGGGCTATTTCCAAGTTTTAGCTATTACAAACTGTGCTGGTATGAATATGGGTTCACATATATCCCTGTAGTATGATTCTTTTAATTCTTTTGGGGAGATACCCAGTAGGGGAATAGTTGGTTCAAATAGGGCCTCTAATTCTAGTTTTTAAAGGTATCTCCATACTGATTTCCATAGTGGTTGCATAAGTCTACACTCCCACCGACAATGGAGAGGGGTTCCTTTTTCCCCATAGCCCACCAGCATTTGTTATTGGTTAATTTCTTGATAGTATCCATTCTTTTTGAAAACTACAGCACTGTGAAAAAAAGAGACTGAAGAGGATATAAGAAAATGGAAAGAAACCCCTTGCTCCTGGGTAGGAAGAACCAGTATAGTGAAAATAGCCATACTTCCAAAAGTGGTATATAGATTCAATGTAATTCCAATTGAAATTCCAGCAGCATATTTCACAGAACTTGAGAAAACAAACCAAAAATTCATTTGGAACAAGAAGAGACCTATAATAGCAATGGCAATTGTGGGCAACACAGACAAGGTGTGTGTGGGGGGTAACACAATCCCAACTTGAAACTATACTACAAAGCTACTGTGATAAAACCAGCATGGTCCTGGCAAAGAAACAGACCTGAGGACAACTGGAACAGATTAGAAGATGCAGAAACAACTTGAGACATACTCAGCCATCTCATCTTTGACAAAGGAGCCAAACACCCTCACTGGAGGAAAGATAGCCTCTTTAATAAATGGTGCTGGAAAAATTGGGTTTCAACTTGCCAAAGATTAAAACTAGACCTATATCTCTCATCATGCACTAAGCTAAAATTGAAATGGATTAAAGATCTAAATATCAAAGCAGAAACACTGAACTGGCTGGAAGAGAGGTTAGGTAGAACTCTTGAAAACACTGGCATAGGAAAAGATTTTATGAACAAAACCTCAGTCTCACTTGAACTAGCACAAACAATAAGTTGGATCTCACCTTATTAAAAATCTTCTGCACAGCAAGAGAAACCACCAACAGAGTGAAGAGACAACTCACAATGTGGGAAAAATTTTTTTACCAGCTGTTCCTCAGACAAAGGTTTACTATCTAGAATATATAAAGAACTTAAATCAGACTTCCTAAATTTAAAGACCCTATCCAACAATGGACATCTGCCTCACCTACTTGTTTTTGAAATAAATAATATTTATACTAGTTTTTGTTTGGTAATGATGTTTAATGCTATGAATCTGGCTCTGGTGTAAGTTTGTTTTCAGTGAGTTTGATCATGACAGTTCGCTTTATTGTTATTTCATGTTTTAATTATGATTTTGACATTTTCTTTGACTCAAGTTTTAGAGTTTAAAATATTTCAGTGTGTCAATTATGTGTACTTTTGTTATTTACTTATTTCTCCTTTTGTTGTACTGCGGTATAAACAGGTGTTGAGCTACTTTTGAAATTTATTAATTTTTTTCACATCTTATATAATTAATTTTTTAAAAATGTAACTTTGCACATGAAAAGTAGGTAATTTTTTTGTGTGTAATAGACATCATAACTTTATTGATTATATAATTCAAAGCAGCCATAGTCTGTTTAGAATATTAATGGCTAGTGATATTTATTTGTGAAGATTATGGAGGTTTTCTACTCTAGTACTTCAGTAAAATCTTCACTGGATTTTACACAAATTTTTATTTTATGAATTTTTATTCTGTTTGACACAAACAGTAAAGGGTAGTTATTAGTTCATAATGTTAAATCTTCATCCATAAAATAGGATTCCTTTGTCTCATTTTGTCCTTTACTTGAGAATTCAATTTTGGAAGACAGTTATTGAAACTGTGGTTCCTTCTGTTTTGGTTGTATGAGGATTTAGTGAATTTTTCATTTATTTCCTACGTACTTGCATGCTATTTTAATTTCAGTCTTCATGAATACCTTCTTTAAAGATAAGTTTTGTGTACAATGAAGTTTTCTTTTTGTCAATTACCTAAACTAGTAGTTTTTCTACAAATAGATAAATATCAAGTTACATTTATGTTTATAAAGTATATTTAGTATTACATTCAGTTATCTTACATTTTTGTTTTTTGTGGGTTCTCTCTTCTGTATTTTACTTTTTACTCATTTACTCTTATTTATCGCATTTTCTCTGTTGGCATCTCACCTGAACTTGCATGTGTGTTTTTTTTTTTTTTTTTTTTTGGTACCAGGGATCAAACTCAGGATCCTGAGCCTGCAAGGTGGGTGGCAGAACCACTGAGCCAACCCCCCGGCTTGTGTGTCTTTTATTATATTTATATTCATTGTCAGGCCAGCTTCTTGAGGACGATATATTGTTTATTCTGGTTGTCAATATTTGATATATTTAACATGTGCACCTAAACTTATTACATAGCAAAATTGAGAAAGTACATAATGTTCTTTTTCCTACTAATGAGGAAGGAACTAGGTCACTTAGAGTTCACTGTTTGGATATTGCTGTTATATTCTTGTATGGCTTTCCTTATAAAATTATTACTACATTAAATTATGTTTCAATTATTATTTTCTATATTATATAACTTGCCATTGAAAAATTAGACATTTACAATCTTTCTCTTCAACATAATTAGCACCATTACTTGGTTTCAAGTCTGTGTATACAAAGATTAAATGTTCAACATTATGTTTTCTCAAATATTTTTTATTCATGACCTCTTGATTTTAATTAATTTCTTAGTTTGTTAGGCTCTATTCTCAACTGAGTTATTCTGGAGATGTAGGTTTCATCCTTTGAATTTATATTTCTATTGTCAATACATATAAATAAATATTTGGTTAGCTATAAAAACTTTGTTTCACATTTCCTCATCCCTTCAAAATTATATAGATATTTAGCCATTTTCTTTTGGAATACATGTTTCATTTTGAGGTGAATCTCATTATTTCCCTTTGTAAGTTACTTTCATTTGGCTGACTATAACATTTTTACTTTACTTTTGAAATTCACAAGATTGATTAGGATATAACTTGAAGTTTTTCTGGACTTTTGATAAATTATGGTAAACTCTTTTAATCTATAGGTTTAAATCTTTATTAAATTTAGGAACTTTTTCTTCTATTATATCTCTTAATACAATTTCTGTCCCATTGGTCCATTTATTTTCTGCTTTCTTCTTAAAGCCCACTTATTACCCATACACTTGTTTTCCAGCTATTCTCCATATATATACCGTTTAGGGTATTTTGTAATTTTTTCTCTAGAATCTAGATGTTTTTATCTTGGCAAGGCTATTCCTATCTACCATGTTTCTGATTTTATTATTGTATTGTCAATTCTGACCTTGCTGTATCTTATGTTACTTAAATGCACTAACATTATCATATTAAATTGTTCTATTATTTCTAGTGGCTCTCTCTTTAAAAAATCCTGGGAAAAAATAAGAACCAAGATATATCATGTACAGGTACAACCACCCAATGATAAATGTAAATGTATTGTATACCTAAAATGTACCAATAAAAGAATTTAGGCAAAAAAAAAATCCAGTCTACTACTATCTCCTTTTGATTTGTTTCATAGTCTATTTTCTTTCAATTTCTTTGAGATTATGATGTCATAAATTTTTTTTGTATTTCCCTATTAATTTTTACTTCAGAGGATAAACTTCATGTAAAATCTACAGTTTATATTACTTTTATTTTTTTGTGTGTGTATGCATTGTTCACTGGGTCCTGGGTTTGCTTACTTCCTTTATTTTCTCACTCACTGCTTCTTAATGACAGAATCTTTCTGAGCTTGCTATTCGCCCAACTGAAGTGGAAATTTTTTTTCCATTTACAGTGTACATATATGCTATTTGAATATTTCCTTTAAATTTTATCTTGAGGCTGGAATGATGAACTAGAAGGATTAAATTACTAATTTGGCAGTCAGTAGGTAAGAAGCTTAAGTCATAGGTATCTGAAGAAATTGGTGTGCATTTGAGATTTCTATGGTAGTAAATACACTAGCGATGTTTCTATCTTAGCCCATGTTCTCCATCTTAGGAAGGGTTTGTCTTTATTGTCGAGTCAGCCTATGCCATCATTAAGAAGTCATGGTAGAGGAGAAAAGGTAGGGGAAAAATATAGTATAACTATATAATTTCTGTCCCAATTATTGGATCAAAACATTTGACCTCAGAAAGGAAAGAAAATCAGAATAGGTTATTTGCTTTTTTGGGCCTGCATATTATTTATGCAAATTAATGGGTTTCATTTTGGCATTTATTGCCTGCATATAATATATAGCCCATTCATATCCATTCTTTATGTTAATAAAACCATTTCAAGAGTCTTTTAAAAATTATTACATAATATTTCTTTTTCCCAAATTACTATATAGAAATGTTGGGAAGTATGGCAGAATTGTCAAGCCTTGAACTGTTATTCCAATTTTGATCAATTTTAGTTGACACATAGTTCTCAGAGTTTGTGTTATAAAATAATTACCATTCTCTGTGTTGAGCAGTAATAAAGTATTTTTCTCTATTTTGCTTCTCCTTGTTTCTTTTGATAAGTTTATAGCCAGGGGATTCTATAAATCTTCACTTAACAGTACCACCCTAACCAAAAATTTCCCCTGGGATTCTCCCCATTACTTTGCTAAGTAGCTATTAACAGAGTAATGTCCAGTGCTCTATCTTTCCCCTTATCTATCTCATGCCTTTTCTTTTCCTAGAATAATAACTACTTCCTCTCTATCTGAATTTTACATATTGTACAACACCCTACTAGAATCTCACCTATGTGAAATCTATCTTGAACATCACACCCCATAGTAATCTCTCTCTCTTTTACATTATTATTGTATGTACCAGTTGGAACATTAAAAAAATAACATTTTTCTATATGCTCTAGACTTTATCTGTCTCTAAATATATTTTTATTGCCAGTATATTATTTTGCATATAATAGTTTGCCATACATTTTTGATGGTTTATGCAGGAAACAAAAAATCTTTTCATCTTCTTTCCAATTATGACCCCTGCTCAACCTCTTCCTCATGTGACCACCTGGATTAGTTTAAAGTCTACAAAGTAGTATTTTTTGGTCTAATGTTTATTTGGTTTTAAAAATTTATCTAAAATCTCAATTTTAAAAGTCCTCAGCAGGCCAACTGTTTAAATATCTTCACCAGCAGTGTAAACAGTGAATCACATTACATACCTATTCATTCAGGAGGCCTCTAATTCCTTGTGTCCCTTCACCACACCTTTCGTTTTTTGTTGTTTGTACGCATTTTTCCCTGTGGCAAGAAAAGTCAAATGAGACTGGAAAAAATGCAGCTGATTAGAGGAGATGAAAGGAGAACTATCTCCATAACATCAATCAAGTTTTGAAACAGATCAATTTTATTTTCTATAGACAACTTGGCATCTGAGCTATGGGTGACTGTAAATCCTCATTTGCTTGTGTTTTCTGCCAAAGGTCTAGGTTTCTAATTCCAACAACAAAAAGAACAACAAAGAAGAAGAAAGAAGAAGCTTATTAAGAGCATTAATATTTCCTTGAATTTTTTGAACGTCTCTCAAGACCTCTCAGTACATCATTTCTATGGAGTCTTTGATGGGTCACTATTGTGAGGGAGGTGACAACTCATTGAATAACTGGTCAGAGTTATAATTACTCTGGCAAGCCTAACTCTATACCTGCAAAATACACTCACAGAACAAAGGCCTGAGCCACTGTCCATTAAATATTCACTGACCTGATAGTTCAGGATCAATCCTTGTGATTGCTCTTACCTTTGGGGACCCTCTGGTAGAGTTTAGGCACCTGCTATGCCTCTTGGACAGAAAATCTTTAGTGATTTATATCCTGCCCCTTTTATCTCTCTCTGTCCCTGCCAAAGGGCTGCATTAGGGACTGACACTCTTTCAAAAATAGTATGCATACTGTTGTGAGCACTGTTTTCAGATGAGGGAAGGGGCAAAGTAAATGTGAACACAATCTGTGGCTGGTGGTGTTCCCATGTGGAGACGAGGCCTGGGGCTTCTGGAGGGGTGGCCAGTGGAGAATCTCAGGCCTGAGGAAGGGTGCATGTGGGCAGACCCAGACTTGGTTTCAACCACCTAAACTCACAGATTGCCTAGTTGTGAGGTATTGTTCTCATGTTTTGGGCATTCATTTCCTGGAGGAGAGCATGTGGTCCAATAAGTACAGTATGCAAACAGCGAGCATTAAGCAAGTTATGATCAAAGTAACATGTACATAGCCATGAGTATATTTATGTTTTGAGAGAATAAGTATGAGCAGCAAATAGAAAAGCAAGTTCCCAGTGCTAAAGGAAGAAGCTCCATCCAGCCAGAAAATGTTGCTCGTGGTACATGTGGATCACTGGTTAGAAGTTTCTGGCTTACCAGCACTGGCCCCACAAGTGGAACTTGTCATGATTAGGGGGCTCCAGAGAGATGACAAGGAAAGCAGGAAGTCCTAGATTACCAATTTCACCAGGCTGTGGAGAGAAAAGGTTGAGTGTGGCTCTTTAGGCCTCAGCATTTTACCACCCAGGGGAAACCCTAGTCAAATATCCAGGCAGGGCAGAGGCCAGCAACTTTAGTGGGGCTGGAGATGATGTGCCAGAAGTGAGGAAGAAACCAACTTCAGCAATTTAGAGCAATAAAATATGACCTTTATTGATTTCCAAAATGCATGTCAAGCAGGTCAGGTCACAGTCAATAGCCAGGGTCCCTTGAGCAATAGTATCTGGGTTATGTCATGTTCCAGAATGTTCTGCAACACTAGAAGTCTTCTTCTGAGGCTTAAAAAGTAGTTTCACAACCTGCCTAGAGTTTGCATCCTTACTCGTGGCTTAATGTTATTATTATTTCTGTCCATCCTACGCTCTATTTATCTCCTTTGTTACTGATATTCACAGTCTCTTGCTTTCTTCCTTTTCCCTTTTGTTATATTCTCTTGGAGCAATAATTCTGAAGTGTGGTTCCCAGGCCAGTAACTATCCAAGTGTAAATCAACTTGCTCCATCTCAGATCTACTAAACAAGAAACTACCATAGGGGCTGGCTCAGCAATCTCTATTATCACAAGCTGGCCAAGTGATTATGCTGCATGCTAAATTTTGAGAACTGCTGGCTAGGAACTAGGGTCCTCCTAGTCAGGCACAGTGTCAGCTCTTAGCAAAGGAAGAATGTCTGAAGGAGCTGTAGATGAATATTTATCAGGGTCTTTCTGATGCTCCCTGTGGTAAAAACTGCTAATTGCATTTAATATTATTTATTCTAATTTTCTTTCTCAAAGGGAATTTGACCTTTAGCTAGGCACATTAGTCCCTGATTAGAGACTGAATTTCTTGGCCTCTCTTGCAGCTAAGCATGGCTGTATGTTTCAGTTTTGACCAATGGGATGTATGTAGATTGGGCAAGTTTTCCTAACTTTCCTTGTCCATCTTGATAATTGGAAATGAATGTAATGAGTGAAATTATGTCAGTTGCCTTGGACAAAGGGAACAAAGACAATCCCTCAGTTTGATGTCATTGGATTCCATCCTGACTTCAAAACCACCATGTATGTCTTGAACTTACCTATTTCCAACTTCTCTTACATGAGAGACAACTAAACTGCTTCATTTAATATACTTTCTTTAGAGTTTTTCTGTTACTTGCAGACAGTTCTAAAGAATGTAATCCTTACTGAATCTGCAAACAATAGGTCTTCTTGCAAGTCTATTTTCCCAATCTTAAAGATTTAACCTCTTCTTAAGAAGAGGAGGTGATTTCATCGTACTCTGTTAGTGGTCTCATAGGAATTTAGAGCACTTGGTAGAAAATTGCCTAATTTATCCACATAGTTTGGATTTAGCTTATTGACTGTTAAATGAAGCAGTGTATAAAAGGTAAAAATAATTTTCTCACAGGTTACTTTTCATACTCCAATACAGCTCAGGCTGCATGGACACCTATGGGAGCATTTAGCCTCTGAAAAGGAGATGACGGTAGTTCTATCTGTTTTATAGATGAGCAAATTGAGCCGAAGGAATGTGAAGTTACTTTTTTAGATCATGTAATTGTACTACAAACTCTTTGAGGCTAACAACTGTGTGTTCCTAATATCTATGCCCTGTTTGACTATTAAAAATGCTCGGGCTATAATAAGCTTTCAATAAATTTTGCTGAGTAGTAAACTGAATGAGAGAGAACTAGAATCAAACTCAACAGTCTCCTCTCTCAAAGGATCTATCTATTTTAATGAGATAAATCAAGTAGAGATGAGTTTTGTGTCTTGGGTGATTTTTTGAACTGAATTTTAAGCGTAATTTTATTTTGAGGCACTGGAGGAGGGAAATGAAAAGGCTTTTTTAATGATAGGAAATGTAGAATTTCTAAGAGAAAAGATTCAGTAATTTCCTTATTCTGACAGTTGTTTATCTCTTTACAGTTTTAGTTTTACCCATGGTAAACTCTGATAATTGAGATGATTCAAGACAAGTTGGTCCAAATTTCATTGTTCAGCCAGATTCTACTCTCTGACTATTTATTCTAGGCTATGTTAAGGGGAGGAAAAATTTGATGCTATTAGTCTCATCTTTGACCCCAAGTATGCCCCATTGTAGAACTGCATCATTGGTCTATTCTTTTGAACTTCATTCTAGGGTGAATTTCCCTTCATATAAAGACTTCATCATTAACATGACAAATCAAACAGAATCTAAGTTTTATTAATGACTGATGGCCTGGTTAAGAAATATTTAGTTTTCAATCCTGGCTTCTTAACCTTTGAGCAGTGTGTCTTTGAGCAAAGTATTTAACTTCCCTGGACCAAATCTTAAATTTTTATGTATTGATACTAGTCTTTAGGAAATAAAAGACATTACAAATTCTTATTCTACTGTTCCTTGTAGTCTTCATTCTCAAGGCCTTTCCTGCCCCAACACATTATGCTTCTAGCAACCCTTTTCCCTCCCAGATGACTCCAGTGTTCTTGCTGGCTGTTATTGAGTGTGCTGAGGAGGCTGGGGGGCTGGAGACTGGAGATGGAAGGCAGGGTGAGTGGTTCATCACAGGCAGGAAGGAGAGGCCAACCTGCTCTCAAGAGGCTGGTGTGCAACCTAGTAGTTGGTTGGGAGGAACACCTGACTTGATTTAAGCTCTTTCTTTTTAAATCATCATCAGGTACTAGGTCCAAAGCTCTACTTCTTTGAACATGTCTATTATAAACTCTACCCCCACTCCTATCTATAACGACAGATTTTCCAGCTTCTGTGGATGTTGGCAGCCAGGGCATGTGAAGGAGAGGAAACCTTTCATCAAGGGGGCACTCCTCTGTGGGGCTCCTCCCCACCCCAAAAGGCTCTTCCCAGCAGCCCTGCTGACATACTCTCTGCTTCTCCCCACCTTGACTGCCATGTCGCTCTCCCACCCAATGGCTCTTCTCCTCTCCAGATCTGGATGAATGCATCTTTCAGCAAAGGGATTTTTCCACCTGGTTTACTTGATGAAAGGTTTATGAGTTGACATTCTGTGAAAAAAATAGAAAAAAGTGAAATTAGTGTGTGTGTGTGTGCGCGCGCGCGCGCGCGAGAGAAGCTGAGTTTACAGAGGCAGAGGTTACAGCAGCTAAAAAGAGTTGCTGAAAACTTTATTACAAACTAAAAGACGCTGGGAGCAATAAGTCACTCATGTGTCTGCTGTGAGGCACAGAGAACAGAGCCAGCTTTCAGGAAGCATTGGAATTTCCACTTGAATCAGGCCTGGGCATCATGGACTTCATCCTTTTTCTACTTTGCCCTCTTTCCATAAAGCATAAATAAAATCACTAGAAAAGTGTTGAATAAGAGAAAAAGTCATTAGTCACTTGGGAGGTGGGGCTCTTAGCTCTCACTGACCCGCAGTGAAAAGGTTGAAATTAGGCACAGGAAGTAAGCTGCCTCGGGCAGATGTATGTTTTAAGACTTGTTTGTATATGTATGTTGTGCAAACATATTTACTCTTGGGTGATCTTATGTTTTTAATGGGGAAGATAAAAATACTTTGCTCTTCCTTCATTGCAGGCCCCTTCCAAAGAAAAATACATGTTCATAGAAGAGAATATAGAAAGTGAAGAAAAATATGGAAAAGATGCCAAAATAAATCATGATTTCATCACTCACAGATACCCACTGTGCCTCTAAACATGGGTTTGCATATATCCATAGCAATTATAAATAAGATATATACACCTCTGATTTTAAGGCAATTATCTTTGCTCAGCCCCAAAAGTCTATTAGTTCATTTGACCAATGTTTTGATACTTTCTGGGGTCATAAAACTCTCTGGCAGCTCAGGGTGAATGATTTTGCCTATGAATATTTAAAAGTAGCAGTAGGGTTTGCTATTGGAAATTTGAAAGAGTCATTTTCTTATTTTATTTATTAAATTCTTTTATTGGTACATTGTAGGTATACAATATAATTACATTTCTCATTGGGAATTGTACCTTTACATAATGCATCTTGGTTGTTGTTTTAACCCCATTCCTAGCCCTCCCTTCACCCCCTCCACCCTTCCCTATTTACAAAGACTTTATTGCCATTTTTTCCATTTCTCAGCATTTTTCCTTTCCCTTCTTTCCTTTCCCCTGCCCCTCCCACTACCCCTACCCCTTTGGACTTTTTCTTCCTATTTTACATTATCGATTATTCATTCTAATCATTGGTACATTTTAGGTATACAATATAATGACATTCATCATTGGAAATTTGCACCTTTACATAGTCTCTCATGGTTTTCACCCTTGCTCAGCCCTCCCTTCAATCCCTCCAGTCCTCTCTATTTACAAAGATTTTGTTCCTATTTTTCCATTTTCTCATATTAATCCCATTCCCTTCTATCCTTTCCCCTAGCCCTCCCACTTCCTTCTCCTTTGCCCCTTTTCTTCCTATTTCACATAACCTATTATACATTTAGTCCTTATTTACACTTTATCTCATTTAATTCTAATAGAAGTTCTTTACATTGTGATTTCCTTATCCTAAGTTCTATTTGATAGCATTGTCCCAGAAGACATGATCTAGGAAATGAAACGGTGAGTCAGTGACCTTCCACATGTCAGTGAAAGCTCCCCTCCAGTACTGGGAAGAGAAAAGGCAATGTGCTCAAGACACTGATATTGTGGATTATCTCCCCAAATTAGGCAGGCCATGAAGCTGACTTGTTCCCATCCAAGTTTGTCCTTGGCTCTCTGTCAGCTCACCCAATTTACCAACAGAGCTAAATTAGGAAGAAACCCCTGGAAGAGCTCTCTTATCCTAGACCTCCACCATCATTTTACACATGCCCCCACCACTTATAGTTACTGGCTTGGCCAAATTGCTCTGCACAGCTTTCCATGATCAATAAACCAGGCTCCTCCCTGGTCCTGCTGTGGGGTGGGCTGCTGTGCTCTGCATCTGCCCTGCCTGCAGTTGCCCTGCTCCTGGTCTCTGGGGCAGCACTCTCTGAGATGGAGTTTGCAACCTAAGCTATTCTGCTCTGTGAAGCAAAGCAAAGAATTAAAGACAAGCCTGGAATTAGAGCTACCGCAGCACTGGGATTCTCAGAATCATAATACCATAAAATTTCTTCTTGTAGTGGGAAGGGATCATGGATGTCTTTGCAACCTCCTGAACTTATGTAATGATCAGACTGGACAGCAGACAGAATGAGGATAGTGTACAGGAGGAGCTTAGTACCTGAAAAATCCAGTACTTGCAGCGATACAAAGGTTTAGATCCAGGTGAGTCACCAGGGTGGAAAAAATCAGGGTAAGCATGTCTAGATTCATTTAGAATTTTCCAGCTAAACTCTGGCCTGTTATTTTCTATGCCAGTGCTGTGCCATTGAAAGGGCAACACATTTTGAGAACTAGAACCCAAGGCACCCCAGTCCTTGCCCAGCAAGCATCATTTTTTTCTCAGTAAAGGCAGATGCTTTCATTCTTCAGATGTGGGTAGAAAAGGAAAATGTCCCCAAATATCATAGCATATCAAGTCTGGTTCATTTATTTGTGTTCTTAAGCTGAATAGCTGAAGTAGAGAAAATGCCCCAAGGGGGTCCTTTTCTTGATGTCTGCAAGGAGAGTAAAAACAAAAAAATCTGAGCATCGCTTTTTCTTTTCCCTAAAACAAAGAGCTGAAGTCACTTTCAGGGAATGTGAAGTGAAATGAGAATAGCACCCTTTTCCCAGGTTTTAACTCTTTCTCCTGGCTAGTCTGTCAAGGGTCTCCTTTATCTGAAAAGCTTCCTTACAACCTAGCCTTGTATTCCTTCTCTTTTCCTAAATCATGTACAAGTTTCCAGAGGCCATAAGACATTAAGAAACATAGGTGGGTCCTTCAGGGCCTTAATGGTTTGCAAACTTCTGTGAGTATAAGTATTGTTTCTAGATGTTTCCTAGCTTTTAGCACCTTTACAAAAGGCCTGTGATCTTCAAAGTTATAAATCACAAGCTGAGTTTGTTTGAGCTGAAAGAGCACTAGTTCAGACCTTCCTGTCTTTGTTAGCTAGCACCACCATAGCAAAGTACCACAGTTTGGGAAGGTTAAACAGCAGAAATGCATTTTCTTACAGTTCTGGAGGCTGGAAGCCCAAGACAAAGATGTGGGCAGGCCTGGATTCTTCTGAAGCCACCTTCTTCTCCTCCCCATGTTCATATGATGTTTCCTCTGGGCTTTTCTGGATCCTAATCTCTGCATACAAGGACATGCATCATATAAGATTAGGGCTCACTCTAGTGGCTTTATTGAACTTTAATTATCTCTTTAAAAACTGTCTTTTCAAATGCAGTCACATTTGAGGTATTAGGAGTTAGGGTTTAAACATCTGAATTTTAGATGGACACAATTCAGTCCACAACATCCCCTATTTTTCTTCATTGTATAGGTGGGAAATTGGGCCATGAAAAGATTCACGTTGACCTTGGCCAGGTTTTAAATCCAGGCCAAAGCCTATGCTTTCTGCTGCCCTGCTCCATACTTACCCTCCATACTTACTTAGCCCATCTTTAAGGAGCTCACAGTTTAACAAAGATAGACCAACACAAAGAAGTTCAGTCAACTACCACAAAATATAATTTTATAGATAATCCTGGTGGGTAATGGCTTGATTTATGGGCACTTGGGTGACAGAATGTGACCCCTTTCACCTGGAAAGACCACAGGTAACAAAGAACTCCTAAAAGTCTTTGTAACTGGGTTCCTTAACTCCAGTAAGCAGTGATGGAAATAAAACTGGGCTAGCTAAGTGAAATCTATGTTCCTGACCAAAAACACCACTGTGATTCTACTTCCTGGAGATGGGCTGTTCAAGGTGAGGTGAGGCAGGCATGTAGGGAGGGTCCAGGGGTGTCCAGAGGGCCTCAGTTGGCAGCCAGAGGTGGTGCATTTCATTGCTTTGAGCTGGCTGACAGGCCCTGATTCTGCAGCCTGATTTCAGGAACTTGTTCTCAGCTTTCCCTTTTCTGGGGTAATGAGCTTTCAGCCTCACACTTGCTAACACTAACAAATGAGGCCAATTGCAGCTTGCCTGTGGATCACCTTTCAATAGTGGGTTGACAAGGAGAACAATGCATTTGTTTGCTGCTGTCCAGTCTTCAGGGAGAATCTGTCATCCTTGTGGTGAGTGTCAAAGAGGTTTCAGACTTCCTGTGACTGTCAGAATAGAGCAAGAGAAAGGCAAGTTCAAACCTGCTGACACTTCTGGATACAACTTGAAGCCACCCTTTCCTCTTCTGAATTTGTACAGGAATAAACTTTGTTCTAGCTAAAGAGGCTTTTAATTATAACAACAGCACACTGACAATTAGTAGGGCTTTCCCCCCTTTTCCTGAAGGACAGTTACCCTATACAACACACATAGATTCCTAACTATGTGATGAAAGAGAAGTATTTGCCTTCTATATTTAGAAATATACATTTACCTTCTAAGTAGAGCAATTGCTCTCATCTGAATTGTTAGTATTTTCTGGGCTAGAGGTGGTCTTGTGCCTCTTGGAAGATTCATTCCAGCTATTTGGAAGGCAAGAGCATAACAATGTGTTCACTACCAAATTCGGGTGAAGCTGCTCTTCTATTAGCTGGGTGACCTGGTGGAACAGCTGGCAGGGGTCTCCATTATCAGGAAATGTACCCTGAAACCATGGGCATAAGTGTTGGTGTTGCCAGTCCTCTGCATTTTTCACAGGACAGGACCTGGCAGTCATTTCTGCACCTGAGTTTTCATGTGCAATGGGGACCTGGCTACATGTCTGTCTGACTGTCCCTCCTGATGGTGTTCTTCAAGGACAAAAATGTGCTTCGTCCACCTCTGAACTCAGAGCACTTACACCCATCCTCAGTCAGCTGAGGTCAGTCCTTGGCTCCCTCCCTAGCCAACAGCAGTGAACTCTGAGGTCTTCTGGCTCCCTGTTCTTACAAATGGGCCCTTTCCTCAGAGCCCTGGGCCAAATCCTCTCCTTAATTCTATAGGCAGCTTCCTTCTCATGCAGTGGGATGATGAAATTTTCATCATATTTTTCTGCAACCTACATTTCCCACAAGACCATGAACTTGAGTGTCTCATAGTTCCTATCAAGTTAGATGTGATGTCATCTGTTTATAACTCAGGATTGCATTTCAAAAAGATTGAAGTTCAGAGAAAAGAGAAAAGATCACTTGAAGTCATTTAAGTTAAGCACACACTACCTATGACCTACCTAAGTGCTTTTCTTCTAGGGTTGACTTCAAATCCATGAAAAAGAGATGCTGACTTATAGAACAGAGTAAAAACATACACCAAAGACCTATGGGAGAGAACTCTTCAAGACTAAAGATGCAGAAAAGTCACCGATATGAGCCATGATCCAACACTTGCATTTAGCTCAGAATTCTTTTGGGTGACCCTTGACCTACAACCCATAGTTCAATCTAAAGATAGTTTGTTCTGTAAAAGAGCACTAAAAACTAAAGTTCTGTGGTCTCAATGGTCAAAGAGTGAGGTTGTCAACATTTTATCTTCTCTGATGAAAGAGAAGGATTCAAAATCCCTCTCATTACCTCTGTCTACTTCACCAAAATTGGTGTCTTAGTAACTTTTCTTGTTGCAGAGACATAGTGGCTGACACTAGCAGAGGAGGTGAGGTTTATTTTGGCTCACAGTTAGTAAAAGTTTCAGGCCATAGTCCATCGGCTACAGAGCAGGACAGCATGGCAGAGGGGCATAGAGAGGAATATCACAGCAGCCAAGAAGCAGAGAGAGAGGGAAGGAAGAGCCATGGAAGGAGAGAAACCCTTCCAGGCTGTACCCTAAGTGACTCTCTTCTTCCCACCAGATCCGACCTCCTAACAGCAAGTCCTCAGTAACCTGCCATAATCCAATCACCTTCCAAAAACCTGTGTGGCCTTGAGGCTCTCTGGGGAAATCTAGCTATAAACTATAACAACAGGAGTACCCAGAGAGCATTTTATGTTTTTAAAAATCATCAACTACAAAACTCTCTACCTTAAGAAACTGAGACATTGCTCCTTGGCCTTTTAGCTAAGATCAAGTGAAGAAATTGAGACACTGAATTCTTTGTTCTCTCTCTCTCTCTCTCTCTCTCTCTCTCTCTCTCTCTCTCTGCCTCTCTGCCTCTCTCTCCCCCTCCCTCTCTCTCATTTAATTGGGAAGTCCAAAGAATGGCTTGACCACCAGCCCACTTACTATAGTCTCAATGTGTGCTCCCAAAAAAGTATGTTGAAATTCAGTGGTCAGTATGATAGCATTATGAGGTGGGGCTGTTCCCAGGTGATTAACTCATGAGTGCTCCCCACTTATGGATGTGGTTAGTGTCCTGAAAAACGTCTTGTGGAGGTGAGCTTGCCCATTTATCTTCTCTGTCTCTTCTGCTGTGTGATGAAGCACTATCTGTGAAGAACAGGTCTCAATCAGACACCAAATCTGCAGCCATCTTCATATTGCACTTTCCAGCTTCTAGTACTGTGAGAAATTCATTTATATTGTTTATGAATACCTAGTCTGATGTAGATTATCATTGCAGGGTTGCTGGATTAAGATATCATGGTAATGAGTCATGTGGAAGACACCGAATCACCCCACCGAAAACAAGCAGCCACCTGGTTCCACACTACAAAGATGCAGAGGACACCAGACCACCAGACCAAGGTACTGAGAACTGCTGTTCCCTGCCCAGAGGTACAGGCTTCTGAGCCATCGTCCCACTGCTCCTGGTCCAGAGGAAGGGACTTCCTGGTCACCATACCTCCTGCCTCTCCCAGCCCAGAGGAAAGGGCTTTTGGGCCACCTTCTGTGCTGCTGCTCCTGGCCAGAGGAAGGGGCTTCCAGGCCACCATCCCTCCCACTGCTCAGAGCCCAGAGGTAGGGGCTTCTGAGCCACCATCCCACTGCTCCTAGTCCAGA
>NW_004624780.1:6721772-6790352 GCF_000247695.1 Heterocephalus glaber
AGAGAGACTATGTAAAGGTGCAAATTTCCAATGATGAATGTCATTATATTGTATACCTAAAATGTACCAATGATTAGAATGAATAATCGAAAATGTAAAATAGGAAAAAAAGATTCAAAGTGGTAGGGGTATTGGAGGGGCAGGGGAAAGGAAAGAAGGGCAAGGAAAAATGCTGAGAAATGTAAAAAATGGCAATAAAGTCTTTGTATATAGGGAAGGGTGGAGGGCGTGAAGGGAGGGCTAGGAATGGGGAAGAAATAAGAACCAAGATGCATTATATAAAGGTACAATTCTCAATGAGAAATGTAATTGTGTTGTATACCTAAAATGTACCAATAGAAGAATTTAATACAAAAAAATATATATCATTGTAATGAAGATACTGAGTGACTCAATATTTAAGATTTTTTTCTCACTGTGGTAGTCCATCAATACCCCATCTGATTAGTATATCAGAACCCTAGTTTCCGCTCCACACCCACTCCCGTTTTCCATGCAGCTTTCTGGGGAGTGTGTTACTGCCCCTTTCAGTCTCCTCTGCTTGTTGCTGGTCCTTTCTCTGTCTTCTCCTCTGTATCACCAGTGAACCTGTGTACATCTGTGCCAGTGGATGATAAGTCCACTGCTCACTGGCTCCTAAGAGCTGGTCTGAGCATGACCTTGAGTGCAGGGTGTTCGAGGCTCTCAGACTATTGTTGCCACAGCCCTCATCCACTCTGTTATCCAGAAATTAGCAATGTCTTTCTTCATTTTAAGATGATATTTTCTTTGGCTTATAGAAACTGACTGGAAAAAAAGAACTTTGTGGGAAAATAACTTTGTAAGCAATCTGAGAAGCTAGAATGATGAGTATCTTAGAGTATCTTAGAGTTGAGGGCCACAGCTACTCTTTAGAGGAAGGAAATGATATAGAACAGAGTGAAATCCTATTTATTAAATCATGCAAAATAAAGTCTAGGCATAGGAATGAATAAAGAATACATAGTGACTCCAAGGTGTATATAAAAATAATTAGGATTAAAAGGAAGAAGGGAAAGGAAAAATTATGAGAAAAGAAAAAAAATGGAAATGAAATCTATGTAAATAGGGAAGGGTGGAGCAGGGGAAGGGCGCACAGGTAATGGGGAAAAAAAAGAACTAAGATATATCATGTACAGATACAAATACCCAATGATAAATGTAAACATACTGTATACCTAAGATGTATCAATAAAAGAATTTTAAAAAAATAATTAGGATTATGTTATCCTGGGCTCTCACTTAACTTTTACTGATGAAAGTCAAATGTAAGCTATCTGACCACAGGGAATGGCTGACAACAGCCTGTGATGACTTCAAAAAGAAGAGGAGGTTCACATAGCCCCTTGGAACTGCAGGCTTCTCCCGGGTCTAAGTGGCCACTTGAGAGGCTGTAGACCTCAACTGCAGTGACCTCTTACAAAACTTGGAACTCACTGTTCTTGACCTTAGATGGTTTATACCTAGTGGTGGCAGATACATTGATTTTCATTCTGTGAATCTAAGCTGAGCCTACAGTTTTCTACCAAAAACCCTTTTAGTAGTTTCCTGAGTTGAAATATTGTCCTTTTCGCAAAAGAAATGTGCATAGTTTGGCTGAGATATGCTATAGAACTGAGATCATCACACTTTTTCTGTAAAGGTCTGGAGAATAAATTGGGCTTTTTGGGCCCATGGTCTCTACTGCTCTGCTCTGCCATTGTAGGGCAAAAGCAAACCTTGACAATATATCAATAAACTAGCGTGAGTATATGTCAATAAAATTTTATTTGTGGACCCTTGTAATTGAGTTTTATCACATTTCCATGTGTCAGAAAATTGTTTTCTTTCTTTTTCTTTTCTTTTCTTTTCTTTTTTTTTTTTTTTTTTGGTACCGAGGATCAAACTTGGGAACGACTGAGCTAAGTCTCCGGGCCTCATTTCAATTCAAAACGTTTTAAAATGTAAGGACTTTCTTTGCTGGTGGTACAAAAATCAGGTGACAGGCTGGGTTTTGGCCTGAGATCATAGTTTGGTGACCTCTGCTGCAGAAGAAAACTTTTTACTGTGGAAATTTGTTCCTCCAAGTGCTGGGTGCTTACACTGCCCTCACCCTGATGGCCAAATTAGGGTGTCTCTTCAAATATGTGAAATGAAATAAATGAGAGCAGGCCTCTCTTCCCATGTAGAGTGCAGCATGTGCTCACCAGTGATGTTTCACCTATCTGATGCCTGCACTGAGAACGCTGTCAAGCCATTAATAATCTTCCACGGAACACCTTGAAACCTGACTGGCTGAGGGCGTGTTGCAAATGGGCTCTAATGGGTTTTATTTCTCATTCTTGTCACTTTAGATGTAATCAGCTGTGTTGTCATTTTTAATTTCTATTTAGCAGGGTTCTACAACTTCCCTAGCCTTTTAGATAAAGATTCAGAGGGGAGCCAGGCCCTGGGGCTCTTCGGTCTTGGAAGCAGGACAGAGAGATGGGGCTGGTGGCCTTCAACATGGCACACTCAGGGAGACTGGGAAGGTGCCTCCATCCCTGAATGAATCTTCTTCCTACTGTCTGCCTCTTTGCTAGGGCTCACTCATGGCCTGAAATTGCTTTCTCTGAGTACAGGATCTTTTAGTCCTTAATTTTAAGTTTAGAAACTTACAGAAGAAGATAAAGGACTAACCGACAGACCTCTAAGACGCTTGGCTTTGTCTTCTGCAGATAGGTGAGGAGTGTCCCCGCTCCTCCAAACCTGAACATTAATGCCTGTTGCCCATGTGGGGCTGGGCTACTAAAGGACCACTTTGATTCTGATGTTGGAAAGCATAAGGAGTTGTGAGTAATGGAAAAGTCCATTAAATAAAAAGAAAATTATGATTAAATCCAAGAAAATTTAAAATAAATAACAAATAAAATTAATAAGAGCTAAGTATGTTTAATGTTTATCATGTCCCAGGAATGGTGCTAAGCCTCTCACTTATTTTGGCTCATTTAATCTTTACCTCAAGAATATTATTGTTTTCTTTTGTAGGTCAGGAAATAATAACAACAAAAAGAATTCAGAGGGCAAGTGGTTTCTTAGGGTGCCCAGGCAGTAAGGACCATGAATGGTCCACAGGGATGGAGACGGCTGGCTTCAGAGCCTCTCATCTTAAGGGCCCATTAGGTGGCTGTATCTTTGCCCTAAACATTCTGCCTCTTTGCGCCTCAGTGTCCCTTACCTCAGAAACAAGGCTTAAGACTATAAAATCATTTACTTCATTACCAGGTCAAAATTCTGAATCTATTATTTTCACCATCCCCTTTTCAAGAGAGGGGAAAAACCATATAAGTTCATATAGTTGCTTAGTTTAAAAATTCAACACAAAATTTGTAGGGTTTTTTTTTTTTTCAGTCAGTACTTATTAAGTATAATCTCTTATTCCTTTTTTTTTTCTTCAGATCTGGGGACCAAACTCAGGGCCTTGTGCTTCCCAGGCAAGCTCCCTTCCACTGAGCTACAGGGCCTCCTCCTATCCTCCTTTACATTAACCAAAATACAATCAATCAATAATAAGACACTCTCATTCTGTTAGACTCAGGAAAGAGACAAAATAAGGACGCAGTCTGATCTTTGCTTGCATAAAGCTTGTAAACTCTTGAGGGGTTGATACAAATCAGAGCAAAGAGGTTTCACTCAAAAAATTCAAGATTCTGAATTATTTAAAAAGCATTATGCTTATTATACTATATTAATTAAGTCAGAAAATAGTTGCTAGCAAGATTTTTCTGCAAGGATTGAGGCTCTAGGCACTTAGGAGTTTAGCAGAAACTTGTTTGATTCATTATTCAAGCGTGGAACATTTCTGCTTAATTCTTCTACCTAAAGTAACAAATTAAAGTCCCCTCTTCCTGGAGTGTTCCAATATTAAGTGTTACAGACAAAGAGAAGGATTGGGGCTTAAATCGTAAAACCCAAAGTCTTCACCTGCACACTTCCAATTTTAAGGACAAAAGACTGGAGTAATTTCTTTCTTCCCAATTAAAACCAGAATTCTACAATCTATCCCAGCAGGAACATGGGGAATAGGAGGGAGATGAGGTCTCTAAATGACACACAGTGATGCTAGCCAATCAGCTTACAGGGGGTAACCACCACCCACCTTCCCAGAGCACACAGGCTGTGGCATTTAGAAAAATTAAGTGTAACTGTCTGGCGGAAGGCATATTTCCTTCCTGTCTTATAGGCCCTTGCAGAATGATCTGCTCCCAACTTCATTTACATGCCTCACTTTGGTCTTTCAAATATTGGTTTTTAAAATATTCTTCAGGAGAAAGCCACCTGGGGACTTTTAAGTTGGGGTTCACAAATGATGCCTACCCAGATGCGTTTATTGCAGGATGGAAATATAGACTTTTTCCCTCTCCTCATTTCCCTCTACCTAAGTATCTCTTTATTCATTACTTTAATTACCTAATCGTAAATTTCTTTAGGGGGTTACTTAGAAAGAAAATTAGCATCAAAGCTTGGCAGTAAATTCAGGGGCTTTTGGAGACAGTCCAAGCTGTTTCACCTGTGATTAATTAGATTTTTTTCCCTTTAAGTGCCAGAAGGCTGTTGAGGTCTTTAAGCAGTTACATGACTGCTGGCAGAGCTGGCTGCAATTATGATTGATGCATGTGTCTGGAGTCTGAGGCTCTGGCCCTGTTTGTGTTGGTGGTGAAAGAGAGAGAGAGAGAGAGAGGGAGAGAGAGAGAGGGAGGAGAGAGAGAGGAGAGAAGAGAGAGGGTAGAGGGGAGAGAGAAGAGACAGACTTGGGTTTCAAGAGCTTGGAGAGACTCCAGGGGTTTCAAAGATACATGAGGAGTTGCTTTCCTATTTGTAAGTACAAATCTAAAAGCTCCAAGCTAGGATCTCCTATCAAACTATTTTATCAGGTTCAGATATGTTGGTTTAACAAGCATCTTCCTGCACATTAGTTACAGTGGATTAAAACCCTTTTTTTGAGATGCAATAAGGGATGCATATTTTAAAGAATTATTTTGCCATAAATAGAGCATCTCAACCTGTTTTAGGAGAGCCTGTGTCTAAAATTTTATGCTGATATAGAAGAAGAGGGGAGAAAGTGGTCTCTTTGAATAACTTGTTAGGTATAAAATTACCCCCAAACTCTGGCAATAAAGTCAAAGCAACTTCTTGGTATATTTGGAAAATAGTTAAAACTCCTTGGGAGAATGAATATGCTCTTAAGGATTGTTATGGTTTGAACCTAAAATGGCCCCCAATGGCTCATATGTTTGGAAGGAGATTGGATCCTGGTGCTATGGCTGAAGTGCTGTTAGGAGGAGAGACCGGGTTGGACCTGGAAGGGTGTATCTCCTTTCCCTGCTCCTCGCTTTTGTCTTTGCTTCCTGGCCACCTTGATGTGAGCAGCTTTTCATCTGCTATGCCCCTCTGCCATATTATTTCTTCCATGAATCCAGCCAACCATGGACTGAAACTTCTGAAATGATGAGCCAAAATAAACCTCACAGGTTTATTTAAGTTGGTGTTGTCAGGGTATTGTGTCTCAGCAATGAAGACAGTGAATAACACAAGGATACACAGGAAAAAATTGATGATTGTTTTATTATGATTGCCCATTTATCATTTTTTCTTTATTTTGTGCAAGATAGAGGGAGGACAAATGGTCCTTGACACTGTTTGACTCACTCATGGAAGCAGGAAGTTTAAAGTCTCTTGCTAAAGTCACTTTTGCTAAATATTGCATCAACTTCTAAGCCCCTAGAATTGACATCACTTGTCATCCAACATACATTGTTCCACAAGTTCAAAATGAACTGTGACAATATTGAAACAACAAATTAAATAGCTGGTGCTGGCTGCCCTCTGAGGTCTAACAGAAATGTGCCACATGGGTTAGTCATGGAGATTCCTGCCATCCTTGTCAGCATGGCCCAGAGCAGAGGTCAGGAAACTTTCTATAAAAAGCAGACAGTAAATATTTCAGGCTTGTGGGCTACTAGGTCACTCTTGAACCTACTCAATTCTGCTGTTATGAAGAGAAAACAGCCACTATCAGTAGTCAAATGAATAGATGAGCCTGCTTTCCTGTGAAACATCTAGAGATCTTTCTAGAGTCTAGATTCTGACTCAGCAGGTCATCATGGGCCTGAGATCTGCTTCTCTAACACAGTACCCCATGATAGGATCTTGATGCTCCTCCAACCTCACATTGGGCAGCCAAAATCTCCCATTATGTCCTTCCTCTTTATAACCAGTGTTGTGGCAAAATGAAACAGCTCCATATTACAGGGAAGTGTTATAGCTCAAGTGTTACAGCTCCCCAGTTTGAAGACTCGATAATCTGAAAGTTACTTGAAGAGATGGAGAAAACCTTCATTAGCTGGCTGAGTCAGAGGAGTTTGTCCACTCCGAATTCTGAGCCCTGAGTTGAAATGGAAGTAGCCTTATATAGAGATCTACAGGGTAGATACAGGGTAGGGGGTTGGGCCCATGTGCCAGATGAGCATGCTCATAGAAACCTACGGATGGAGTTAAAGAACATTTCTGAAACCTGAACCAGGTGAGCCTGTCACAGAAGTGGAGGGGCGGAGTTAACAGAGCATTCTTGAAACACACCCTGGGCTAGCATGCTCACAGAAGCAGAGAGGCAGAGTAAACAGAACATTCCTGAAACATCTGGTAGGAGCAAAATGCAGCTCAAACAGTTACAGAATACTTTGATATATTAAGCAGGAACACTGTGTAGCACAAACAGGTACATTTCTGGAACAGAACATTTTATGGGGAAAAAAAAACATGGGGAGGGCAAAGGCTTGCTCTGTTACATATTACTGCTTCATCACCAGGGCATTTCCAATAACACTGAGGCTTGGAGAACAGAGACTGGCTCTTAGTTCATGAGAAATATTGCTGCAGAACTAGCACCCAATTTAAACCATTCAAATCTATCATCTTCAATAATTCCTGTAGCACTCCACCCCATGGGGAGAGCCCAGACTTCCGGCTCCTAATCATCACCTTCCTTTTTGCACCTTTAAGAGTGATCCTTGAAGGGCTTGCTCTGCTCACTGCACAGATGGCTGGGCTGCAGCATGGCAGCACATGGGGCTCATTAAAACCATTTATGCTAGCCCCACTGCCTGATGGCACCCCTGCCCGCCACCATGTGGAAGAGTTTGATGGCAGAGCAAAGGGCCCTCTGGCCCCAGTCTAATTGGCCGCAACACAAGAGCTAATGTAGGTTGAGAGACCAATTAACTGGGCTTGTTTCTACTGATGCTGCATCTGAACATCAATTATGCTAAACAACACATTGGATTAAGACATTTCCCTGCCACTATCATTTGCTGTGGGACACTTGAGCCAGCAAAGAGGAGCTGTTTCTCACTGCCTGCCAGAAGAGTTTCCTTCACTCTCATTGCTGCAGGAAGCTGGCAGAGGGGAAAGCAGCAGCAGAGCTGGGAAAATCACACAGCAGGGAGGTACCTGATACTAACTGGATGCTTTATTGAGGCCTCTGTCACCTCTAGACCATGGGAATAAAGGTCCAGGAAGCTAGAGAATTGGTTTCTGTGAGAAATAACTGGTAACTGCTGGCATGATCTGCCCATTCCAACAACAAATGGGAAACAGGCACCAGGATATTCAAAGGATGCTTTGCCTATAACTTCAAACAATTAATCAATCAATCAAAAAAAAATCAACCAATCACTAGAAACTATTGGAAGATAATTGAATTTTCTTCTACACATTTAGATAGTATGGTGACTCATGAGGGTCCTGTATCTGACTTGGGGTTAGGAAGTGGGGCCTGGTTGGAAAAAGTGGGTCATCAGGAAGAGTACTTCTCCATGCCTGGCAGCATGAAGTGAGCAGATTTCCTCTGGCAGACCCTTCCACCATACTGTTTCTGCCTTGGGGTCTGCCAACCATGGACTGAATCCTCTAAAATCCATGAGCCAAAATTAACCTCTCCTCCTTCAAGTTATGGGTGTTGTGAATTTTGTCTTAACAACTAGGAAAGTGACTAAGATCTTGTTGGAGCTCTGTTGTATGGACTGAGATGGTACAGCTATTAAGGGAGACACAAAATAGACAATAAATAACTGCCATACAATCATGTATGTGTATTAAAACATTTGGATCTAAGATAGGCTTAAAGGAGAGAACCATGATGTCTCCTACTCCCCATACTGCTTATTTAAAACTTTTACCACTCTGGTCAAACTCCTTCAAATTTTAGGAGAAAACAGAGTATCAAGCTTTCAGCTTTCCCAATTTCCAACAATTGAAAGTGTTCATATTCATATTTATTCTCATCCTCCTTGCTGCTCTTACAGGATGAGCTGTTACTTGTTTTGGGGCCATTTGTACCCACTTGTGCCCTTGAGCGAGGAACTTATCTCCCCTTTAGAACCTTATTGAGCCTGTTCTTCCTTGTCTTCTTCCTAGGTCAGCAACTTAATTAGGATTAATTTCTTCTTTATACCACAAAATTATGATCAAGTTTGCTGTACATCATAAAAATAAATTCCTCCCTTGATCCTCTTTTTCTTCACCTCTCAAACCAATTCTTGCTGCTTGACTTGTTTTCTTTTTTGTCCATCTCCCATGTCTTGCTGTTCTTCTACCTACAGCTTGGCCCCGTCTCTCCCTGCACTCCACAGCAACCACCCTGTCAAAAGGCCCTAACCATCTCACAGTTAACCCGAACTCAGCTCTTCGTTTTACTTCTTTCATTACCTTCACTCACTATTTTACATAGATGGCCACCTAATTCTCTCTCTCTCTCTTCACTTTATCTTCAAATTGTCCCACTTCATCAACCAATCCTTCCCCTGTCCTTTGCTGGCTCTAATTTCTTTGCTGTACCTTTGAATATTGTGTTTTCCACATATGTTTCTTCTGTGAACCTCATCTCCCTGAATTTGGTTCCCAGATGATCCCTTCTAATCTTGAGGTATCAATTTTCCACTTTCAAGATGCATCGTAGTCAACCCCGCTTCTCTGGGCCTTAGCCCCATCTACCTGCCACTCTGGCATCTCAACTTGCTCTAAATTTAAATCAGCAATTTTCCATTATAGCCTGCTACTCCTTCTGTATATCCTATCATCTAAATCTTGGATTTCATCATCTACCTTTTTCTTTTCTCATCCTGACACCCAGTCAATCAATAAGTACTGTCACCTCTATTCCTCCAACATTTGATTACATCTATCCTGTCCTCTCAATTTCTACGGTTTCTGCCTTGGTTCAAGCCTCACCATCTTTTACTTGGACAAGAGCAATTGGATTATCTAATTTCCTTGCCTTTGATATTATCCCTGATCTTGCACCTTTTATGTCTAATATCTTACAGTCAGGGTTGGTTTTCTAAAATACAAATCTGACTTGAAAGAAGAATACACACAAAATTTTCTGTGGTTGACTGCCAGAAGTGACTATCACACTGTAGAGGAAAATTTGGCAAAGCCATTTGAGAGGCTATAATGAGGGGTGAGCAGAGAGGCTATTATAGTTTGGATTTTAAATCCCCCCACCCAAAGCACAGTTTGTTAGAGAATTGGTTTCTGCCTTGGCAACACTGAGAGGTACAGAAGCTTTTGGAGTGGGTCCCACTGGGAGTTCTTCAGGTTGTGGGAAGGGTGACCTTAAAGGGGATGGTAGGTGGCTAATTTCCTCTGGTCTCTTTCACTGCCTGGCCAAGGGGTGAGTAGTTTGACTCTGCTACACTTTCCTACCATGGTGCTTGGCCTCACCACAGGTCCAAAGCAATGGGGCCACCCAATTCTGGTTTGAAACCTCTAAAATGGTGAGCCAACATAAAGCTTTTCTCTCTTTTTTTTTTTTTTGAATTTTATTTTATTGATACATTTTAGGTGTACAATATAATGACATTCATCATTGGAAATTTGCACCTTCACACAATCTCTCTTGGTTCTTATTTTTCCCCCTTCCCCTGGCCTCCCTTCAACCCCTCCAACCCTCCCTATTTACAAAGACTTTGTTTCCATTTTTTCATTTTCTCATATTAATTCCATTCCCTTCTTTCCTTTCCCCTACCCATCCCACTTCCCCTTCCAATTTGCCCCTTTTCTTCCTATTTGACATTATTTATTACACCTTTTAGTCCTTATTTACACTTTCAGTTTCTCACACTAGAGAAACTATTCAGTATTTACACATGTGTCCTATTTATTTCACTTAAGAGTATGGTCTCAATGTGCATCCATTTAGCTATAAATGTCTCTAATTTTTCATTTTTTATGGCTGAGTAGTACTCCATTTTATTAAAAAACCATATTCTCTTTTTTTTATTCTTATTAACTCAGATTTTTTTAAGTGATTGAAAGCTGACAAACACAGTGTGGATATTAAGAACTTTGAAATGTAGTCTTCCTCTTTCTCTCCTCTCCTCATCACCCGATTTCAAACTGGCAAATCATTAACATCCATCTCTCAAAAGTAACAAACAAAAAACCCATACAGCTCTTATTTGTAGAGTTTGCTGGGTTCTATGGTACAGATATCCCTTCTATGGCCAATTTCAAGCTACCTTAGAATCGGGCAAGTGACTGCCTGATTTGGAAGGAGAATTTTCAATTACAAAATTTGAAAGTGGATTTAAGAAGAAATGTTCCTAAGGGGCAAGCAGATGTGAGCCAGTTCCAGCCCACTACTGCCCTCACCTATTCCACTATCCCATAGTCTCAGCCAGAGGAACTCTACCTTTAGTCTTTATTTAATAGGCTTTCTCATGAGCCAGGAATGGCAAATAGGTTATAATTCAGATATCTATGATCAATTGTTAGCTGCCCAGTAGGCTCAAGGCCCATACAATCTAGTGCTGTGATCAATTAGTAATGTCTGCCATGAGTGTAAAGAGCTCTAATGGTTGCATGTGCTACGCAATATTTTTACTATAGCTGTTATAAATGTCAAGCTGAATACAAGATTCCTTGAGCAATTAGAAAATGGTTTAAAACTTGTACAACAAAGCCAGAACTCTATCAAGAATACAAAGCCGTCCTTTCTTTGCTTGGGCCTGATTCTTTGAGCTGGTCTTTGACTATGCTGGACAATATTGTAAGCCTTAATCGTGAGAATACCTACTATCGTGATCTCCAGGAAAATTTCTTGTATTATTTGGATCCTCTAAGCTAAGGTCACCTTTTTAAGAAGGCTTTTTCCATTTGCTCACCAAATCTTGCCTCTTGCCTATACTAATTGATGCCTGCAGATCCTCTGCTTTAAGGAGTCCACAATGCTGTGACAGTTCAGTAGCTTGCTTGCAAATGTCATGTGATTCGAGAGAGGCACAAATGTGCCTGTGCTGCGGTAACCTGGCTGCTTTGGGGAAGGAACATGATGAGTCTTCTCTTAGTCTTATAAAATGAGTCTTCAGCTTGTCTCGGAGTGCTGTCCTATGCCCTATGCTGTCCCTCCATGTTCTGATCAAAGGAGGTGAGCTCCAAGTTCCTTTTTGGCCAAAGCTCTGAACCTCTTCAATGGGTAGATGCAGGTCTCTGCCTGCAGTTGTAAGAATCTGGGCCCTGGAGAGCTCCCTCTCCTTCCCACACAGTCCAGGGGAGGTGAGGGCTTTCAATAATGGTGGCTTTTGCTTCCTGCATTTGGGCAAGTCTGTGATCTCTGTGTGAGGGCACATATGGAAGCTCCCATTTCTATCTTCTGATCTAATTACTAGGGTTTTTTTAAATGTTCAATTGGCAATGATTGTACATTCAAGGTTACAATATGATGATTTGACATATGTACTCATTGTATGATTATTACTCCATTGAAATTAATATATTCATCACCAGCCACTCCATACTTTAGTTCTCCAGAAATTGTTCATGTTATAACTGAAAGTTTATACCTTTTGACCAACATTTCCACTCTTAGCCCCATGCCCCAGAGATCCAGGTGTTCTACTCTCTGCTTCTATGAGTTTGATTTTTAGGCTCTACATATAAATGCAAGCATATAGTATTTGTATTTCTTTGCCTGGTGAATTTAACTTAGTATAGTTTCCTGCAGATTCACCCATGTTGTTAAAATGACAGGATTTCTTTTTTGATGGCTGAATAAGATTCATGTACAAGCTCTCTCTCTCTCACTCTCTCTCTCTCTCGTATCCTCCTTCCCTCCCTTCTCCCTTCCATATTTTCTTTATTCATTCACAGATGATTAGTTTTAAACATCTTATATTCACTTGTAAGATGGAGATAAGGATAATTACTCATCTTAGGGTTGTCATGTAGATAAAGGAGACAATGTCACCAACATATTACCACAGAGACTGGTGCAAAACAAGTGCTTTAACATGCAACTGTAATAATGAAAATCATAACTACTATTACCTTTCAAGATTCATTCATAGGAAGCCTTTGTTTTCAATCGTCTTAATTAGGACTGACTTCTCCCTTTGTCCATCTGTAGAATCCAGTACAGATTTCTCCGCAGCTATTATTATTTAAAGTGTTAACCTTTGCTGAGAACTTACTTTGTGCACAAATCCTGCTAAGTATCACATGAATAACTCATTTCATCCTCATTACAATTGTGTGAAATAACAAACACTGAGGGATTGGAGGGGTAGGTAGCCCAGGGCACCCACTGAAAGTAGAAACTGTAGAATTTGGAGGAAAGTAAACCTGATTAGTTCCATAGCCCCGCTTGTAAGGGCTATGCATTGCTGCTTCTCCTTTTTATTGTGCTTTATCTTGCATACCACTTCTCCATTTGAACTTGAGATATCTGAAGTGAGGTATATATTTTTTTATATAATTCACCATCATATACAATGGCTGGTAACATGCACAGAGGCTGAGGTAGGAGTTAGAAAGGAAAACATTCTAAGTCAAAATATAATTCAATGATCAGGAGCATTTATTTCTTTGGAAAGGTAGGACATGTTCCTTTCTTGCTGTTCTCTTCCCTTTAGGCTATCCCTGATCCTTTTTCACATGGACACTACCGTAAAGATTCCATTTGAGGGAAGAGGGCAGTGTTGTGGTCTAGTGAGATAGCATTCCTTAGGCCACCTCTGGTCCATTTTAGGGGAATCTTCTGACAAATCCAACTGGAATCAGAAGCATCCTGGATGAACACAGACCTTGCTGTGGACCGGCTGGACTCCAGGTGAAGGCAACTCGGGGCACAAACTCAATGAAAACTGCTGAGATGCCCAGGCTCTGTATACAGAACATGAGCCAGAGCCAGTGCACTTAGTAACTGTATGCAGTAGTTCATGTGGGAACTAGGTCACAGTGACAGCTGCTCTTGCTCACCCACCTTCCTGCTGATGTTCTGTGGCCAGCTTGTCTGGCAGCACTGCCTCTGTTCCATAAAGCAACATACATATAACTTTTTCATAACTGTGACCAAGTGGATTACTCCTTTATGCATGAGAATGTATGTCATTGTCAACATCAAAAACTTCCCTGCTTTGCTCTAGTAGCACCTGCCTTATTGATTGGCACTTTCTGAACAACTCACTCACATGAAGCATTAAACCTGTATGACTTCAAAAAGTAAGGTAAGACAGGCCTGATGAGCAGGATAGCACACACCTAATAAGATTATTTCCTCTCTTCCCAGTGATAATAGAATTATGCAAAAGTGGCCTTGACCCAGTAAGGATTTTCTCTTTGGAATCAAATCTTTGCTCTCCCCTAACTCACAATACTCCCCCTTCCTTTCCCCTCTTTTTTGCTTTCTAGTCATTTATTTGTGCACTGCAGCCTTCAATTTGTGCCATCTTGTGAGGCCGAGTGCTTCTTGACTGTATAGAAAAACAATGAAAAATGTGGCCAGATCTTTTGAGTAGGTAACTGATGAAAAAATCTATCTTTATTCATTAATTCATTCTGAAAGGTTTATTGATTATTTCTAGTGTGACTGCAGTCAGCTCTGGTAGCCACATGTAATTTAATGAATGAGTTAGCTATCTCAGAACTTCCCCATTTCTCTTTTCTCTCAAGTTACCTGGATCCCAGAAAGAGCTATGTTCTACCACTGTACATTACTCATAGTGACCAGTAATGGTTGATTGTCAGTAACCAAAATAGAGCCATAGGAAGGAAGACTGCCAGCAGTTTTCAAGAACCAGCTTGCTTCAGGCACAGAGCAGTGCCTTTCCCTCTGTGCCATCCCAGATAGAATATTCCTCTACCTCATGAGCTCCTTGTAAGGGATGTATTGCTAGCAACCCTTCTGGGATGGGGAAAGTAAGATATAGAAAGTTTCAGTCACTTTTCCAGATTGATACCCAGACATTAACAGAAAAGAAATGGGAGCTTGTCCTCTCTGCCATTAAACCACCCGCTTTCTTTATCCTGCATTTTACACGTGACTGGTACTTAGACTTTTCTTCAGCCCTTTAGGAAGACATTTTTATAATGAGGTTGACTTTGCTTATTCAGTTTGGGGATTCTTAAAAAGCAAGAATAAAATGACAATGCCTGGGTTTCAGAAATGTTGAAATGACTTAAGTACTAAAATGTATTAACTGGGAAACTTCTAGTAGTCTCCTCTGAACACACAGATTAAGTAGGGACATAATTTCTGAAAAAGTATTTTCAAAAAGGAATTTTTTTTAGACTTCTTGGAGTACGATTTCCTGGCAGCAGGCTAGAAAGATTTCCTTTGAGTCTCAAATTAAAATATCATGAGTGAAAATGCCCAAACATAACAAATCCTTAATAAAATAATGAGTTGCTATAATTCTGAACTGTTTCTGCTCATGTTTTTAGTGGTACAAAACTCTAGGATACATGTTCTGACAAAGAATTTATAAATTTATTTGGGAACTAGTTTTGTTAAATTTTTGTAAAATTATAAAAATGTAGCTTTAGTATAGAAGCTCACATTGTTTCTTCATTCAACTAATGTTTGCAAAGTACTATTCTAAATATCAAGAATATAGTCACAAATAGCACAAATATTCCTTTAAATGATTCACTTAAAGCAAAGCATGTGAGCGCATCAGGAAAATAATACAGCTGTAAAGTGATGCACTAGAGTGACCAGTGTGGTAGCAATTAACAGAGGGACAATTAGTAACAATATCAGGATATGTTTTAGTGGCAAAAGTGACAGAAATTGCTAATGGATCAGATATGGACCTCACTAAAAGGGATGATAAGCTCCTCTTCCTTTGGCTGGGATCAATTGGGCATATGAAGTCAGAGCTAACTGAGATGCAGAGTGATGGAGAAAGATAGGTTTGGGAGCAGGGGCTCAATGTAATTAGTAGTTCTTTCTTGGCCATATTGAATTTCAGAAGCTACTAGATGCACAGAACTCAGGTGAAATGTAAAGGCTGGAGATATGAATTTTGGAGTTTTTTGCATCTAAAAGATATTTAAAGGTGTGGACTTGGATGAGATAACCAAGGAGGATAAACATGGAGAAGAGACAGCTTAGCTCCCAGCTCTGGGATGTTAGAAAACTGAAAGGGAGGTAACAGGGTCTGTTCAATGTGCCTGGGAGGTTATGACTGATGGGAAAAGAAGAAAGCCCACAGAATGAGAAACTGTATTGTGAAAGTGAAAAGGGGATTTCAGAAGACAACAATTGTGTATGTGAAATGCTGCTGAGAGGCTAAGTGAACTGAGAACAGATAATTAACCCCTTTACTGAATAACACGGAGGTCCCTATGACCTTGACGAGCTGTTCCTAGGGAGCTCTGGAAAGAAAGACCAACTGGAGTGAGTTGAAAAAACAAATAACGGAAGGAAATAAATCATCAGCAATTACTTTGACTAGAAAATGCATTACAAGGACTATAAAAATAATCTCAGCCACATGATATATCAAATGTTTCATGTAGAAAGTAGCAGGAACTTCTATAAAAACATCTCAAGCAGACTTATCTTGTCTGTAACAGAATAGTAAACTTTGCTGTAGATGAAGAGAAAGGCCTTAGATTTCTTAAGACTAGAGCTGATATGGGTCCACAATGCACTTGCATGGCAATATTGGTTAGTCTATTATTAAGACACAGTTGGCCCTCCATATTAAGAGTTCTATGTCCACAAATTTCATCAACCACAGAGTTAGAATATTTTTAAAAATTGCATCTGCTCTGAACATGCACAGCCTCTTTTCTTGTCATTATTTCTTAACAGTACAGCATTAATAGTTGTTTTTATAGCATTTGTAATATACTAGGTATTATGAGTGATCTAGATGATTTAATGTATGCAGGAAGATGTGTGTTGGTTATATCTAAATAATATGACATTCTATATAAGAAACTTGACCATCATGGATTTTGGCATCTGTGGTGGGTCCTGAAACCAGACCTCATTTAGTAATAAACTTCATGAAGGAGGTGAAAGACTAGACATTGAAAATTATAGAACACTGCCAAAAAATATTAAAGAAGATGCAAACAAATGGGAATTCATTCCATTCTCATGGATTAGAAGAATTAATACTGTTAAAATGTCCCTACTACTCAAAGTAATCTGAAGATTCAGTATAGTTACTATCAATGTCCCAATGGAATTTTTTTAAAAAAATGCTAAAATTCATGTGGAACCACAAAGGATTCCAGTTAGTCAAAATAATGTTGAGAGAAAAGAAAAGAGCTGAAAGTTTTTCATTTCCTATCTTCAAATTAAATTACAAAGCTATGGTATTAAAACAGTATGGTACTGGCAGATAGATAAGCCAGTGGAACAGAATAGAAAACCTGATAAATAAATCTATACATGTACGAGCAACTGATCTTTGACACTTAGGGAATGGATAATCACTTTAACAAATGGCTTTTGGAAAACTAGATATTCACATGCTAATGAATTAAGTTTGACTTTTACCATGTACCAAGAACAAAATTCAATTAAATTAAGGACTCAAACATATGACCAAGAAACTATAAGAAACCATGAAGAAACCATGAAGGAAAGCTTCGTTCATAACATTACATTCAGCAACGATTTCTTGAATACGACACCAAAAGCACAGGCAACAGAATACAAATAGACAAATGGGGTTAAATCAAATATAAGAGCTTCTGCAAACAAAGGAAACAATAAAGAGAAAAGACAACCTACTGAGTGGCCGAAAATATTTTCAAAGTATACATCTGATAAGGGATTAGTTCCAAAGTATACAAAGAGCCATTTCAATTCAATAGCCAAGTGAATACATAAATAATCCAATTTTAAAATGAGCAAAGGACTTGTATAGACCCTTCTCCAAAGAAGACATCAAATGGTCAAAAGGTATATAAAATGATGGGCAACATAAGTAATCATCAGGGATATGCAAATCAAAATCACAGTGACATGTCATCTCAAACCTATTAGGGTAGTTTTTACCAAAATCAAAAACTAAAGATAAGAAGCATTAGTAAGAATCCAGACAAATTAGAACATTTTCCTACTGTTTGTAAGAGTATAAAATAGTGCAGCTTCTATGCAAAACAATGTAGGATTTCCTAAAAAGTTTACAAATGGAACAACTACCATATGATTTTGCAATCCCACTTCTGAGTATTTATCTAAAAGAATTGAAAACATAATCTCAAAGAGATTTTTGCACTCTCATGTTCAACATAGCATTTTTCACAGTAGTCTAAATGTACAAGCAATCTAAATGTCCACTGACAGATGAATGTGTGGTATATGCATAAAATGGAATATTTTCCAGACTTAATAAAGAAGGAAAGCTTGGCAAATGTGACAGTTCTGATGAATTACAAAGATGTTATGCCACGTGAAATAATCTAGTCACAGAAAAGCAAACACTGCTGATTTCATCCACACAAATTATATAACTGTTCAAATATATAGAAGCAAAGAGTAGAATGAGGGTTGTCAAGCGTGGGGGGGTGAAATGAGAAATTATGATTCAATAAGTAAAAAGTTTCAGTTATGCAAGATGATTAAGTTCTAGAAACCTGAGGCACAACATTGTGCTTATAGTTAACAAAATTGTATTGTACACTTAAAAATTTGATTAGAGGGTAGATCTCATGTTAAGGGTTCTTACCACAATAAAAAGTATTGTGTGGCACAAGTATAAAATGGTAAATTTCTAGTAAATCAAAATAAACATTGTATCTATAAAATAATTTTAAAGATAATGTTTGACAGGTTTATACAAGTGTTACAGGAGTCTTAATTTATCTTAGAATTTAGAAAGCCTTAAGACAATATCAATCTCAGAACAACAAGCCAACATCCTCAATCATATTTAGACCCTATTGGAGAGCTGAGTTTGCAAAGCAACCTAGTGAACTTAATTGCAACATCAGAAAAGACTCCCCCAGGAAAGAAGGAGCACATGATGATGCTGAGATATGGACAGAAGTCAAACCTACTTGCTCATAATAAGAGTTCATAGCCAGTGTTGAGTGGCTTAAGAAGAGAGTCAGAGGTGTGGAGATAAAGTAGTGAATGTAGAATAGTAGCTAAAAATTTCCGCTGTGAGACGAAGGCAAGAGAAAGGATGGCAGCAAGGGAAAATATGTGGGGGTGACTACTAAATAAAAGAGTGACTCTTCTTTACTTCTTTCTTAATGCATTAGCTAGTCCTTTCCCACTGTCTTGCAAGATGAAATGCTGCCAAGATGTTTTCTTAAAGGCAAGGTAGAGTGAAAGAGCTACCACAGCACTTCCACAGCTTGGACAGAGGGAAACAAGTCCTGCTGGGTCATTGTGAGGCCAATTTAGGTTGCTAGAAAAAACAGTAAATTAAGGCAGAGAATAGACTGACTTCAACCACTCCCCTGATCTGATATGCGTCACTATCTCATAGGAAGTCATCTCCTCTCCTGCCTGTTGAAGAGGCAGTGGTCAGAAGACAGCGGTCCAAAAGCTGCTTTCTTTTTTTTTTTTTTTCTTTTCTTTTCAAAAACAAAGGGCTGGGACATTCCCACTCCAACCCCAGCTTCAGGGATCTGTTAACTGGCTTCCCTGTAAAATTACAGAAGCATCCTGCCTGATAATGACTGCAGATGGAAGACACCATCAGTTTTACCTTGTGCCATTCTCAGGGTGCTTGTGATGGGTTTAGTAACTTAGCATCAGCTGCTCAGGTTCCTTTCTTCTCAGCACTCAGAGGCTGGGATCATCCTGTAGTCTTTCAAACCTAATTAGTGTTCAAGCCTTTTCTTCTCAGCTGCCCTGGGTTCCCCATATGCCTCTCTCCCTTCTCCCTTTCTCACACTCCTATGCATGCAAATCAAGAGACAGAAGGAAGATAACATTTGAGGCTGAGCACTTAATTTCTTTGGCCTGGAAGAAACAACTGTAAAGTTCTGAGCTATAGGTCATTGTTTCTGCAGGAAAATAGGCACTCACCTCACTGAGCTGCAACGTCTCTTAATTCCTTCACAGTTTGACAAACTCAGCGTAAGGATTTTATAATTAATCAGAGGTGTTTTGAATGTATGGTAGTCTTCAATACAGGTTAGCATGCCAAATAGCAAAATGTTGGAGGAGGTAGTTTTCATTAAAACCAAACCTTCAGATGTATTTATTTTTTTCAGAAACCACTATACATACTTGTGTGTGTGCATGTGTATTTTTATATACATATATATCCATATCTGTGTATATGTATATAATGTAGGCACATGTAATATATGCCAAACATATAACAACACACATATGTGTAATATACAACACACACATGCCACATGTATTACATACAGTTGCCAAGCTTTGGTATGTGAATTACTAATGGAACTTTTGAAAATGAAAATTTTGATTCAACAGGTCTGGGTAATATGAGTATTGCTGGTTAGAGGATCACATTTATAACAGTAGATCTTAAAGATTTTCACATATTGTCTCTAGCTTCTTCATCTTAATTTAGTTGTTCTACTTCTCAATTCTGTTCCAGTAGTGCTCCATCATTTCTTTAGGCTACTTGAACAAAACAGTTCATTTGATAAAAGACATTTTTACTATGTCTCACAATAACAAATGGTTAGATATTGAGTAAAGTAGACTTTTGATTTATGCTCTGGTTTCCAATTCCAACCAAGTAATTGGGAAATACAGATGCTGATGCAAAAATCTCTTTAGATTTACACCACTTTACTATGCTTTCTCTAATTTACCAAATTGAACAATCAGTTCATTAATTTTTAATCTTTCATCTATTTCCATACATGGAAATAAGGTTATAAATTCATTTCTTTCTCCTGATTGTATATACAATACACGTTTTAAAAACTTCTGGTCAAAAATGCATTGGAAAACTGAAACTGTAAATCTACTGAACATGTTCCCTTTCTCCCTTCTTCCAGTACCCGTCAGCCACCATTTTGCTGTTTCTAGGACCCTGTCTGCTTTAGGAACCTTATACAAGTGAAATCATGGAGCGTGGCTTATACTTATTACTCAGCATAAGGTCCTCAAGGTTTTACCAGGTTGTAGCATATGACAAGATTTCTTTCCTTAAAGGCTGAATGCAATCTTATTATATGTATATGCCACATATTTCTTATCCATTCATTTGTTGATGAACATATAAGTTGCCTCCACTCTTGGGTATTGTGAACAATGTTGCAGTGAGCATGACTATGCTAATGCCCTTTGAGATCTTCCTTTCATTTTTTGTTTTTGAAAACTAGAAGTGGGATTATTGGGTTATATGCTAATTCTACTTTTAATATTTTGAAGAACCTCTAATGACTAATAGAGGCTGGCTTTGGCAATGACTACAGGGAAATGAAAATATATATGTGCTGGAAAATATGCATTTGCTACTTGTGTGATTAGTGATCATATCTCTATACATAGTATTTCTATATTTATCCATTAGCTCAAGTTAGTTAACTGTGTAGTTCATATTACTCTATATATGCACTTTTTTTCTGTTGAAAATTGTTTTTGAGAAAAATATGTTAAAATTCTTCTGTAGGATTGTGGTTTGCACAATTTCTTTTGTAATTTGTCAGTTTTTATTTTACATATTTTAAAGCCATGTAATGTGCATAAAAGTTCAGAATTTTTATATTGTTTGTGAACTACTGCAACTAAGATTACAAGAGGCAATTATATTCTTTACTAATGGTTTTTTGTTTTAAAATAGATTTTACCTTCCTATTTTGCATTATCGATTATTCATTCTAATCATTGGTACATTTTAGGTATACAATATAATGATATTCATCATTGGAAATTTGCACCTTTACATAGTCTCTCTTGGTTCTTATTTTTCACCCTTGCCCACCCTCCCTTCAACCCCTCCAGTCCTCCCTATTTACAAAGATTTTGTTCCTATTTTTCCATTTTCTTATATTAATCCCATTCCCTTCTATCCTTTCCCCTAGCCCTCCCACTTCCTTCCCCTTTGCCCCTTTTCTTCCTATTTCACATTACCTATTATACATTTAGTCCTTATTTACACTTTCAGTTTCTCACACTAGAGAAACTATTCGGTATTTATTCATGTGTGTCCTACTTATTTCACTTAAGAGTATCGCCTCAATGTGTATCCACTTAGCTATAAATGTCTCTAATTTCTCATTTTTTATGGCTGAGTAGGACTCCATTTTATTTAAAAAACCACATTTTCTTTATGCAGTCTCCAGGTGATGGGCATTTGGGCTGTTTCCAAGTTTTAGCTATCACAAACTGTGCTGCTATGAACATGGGTGCACATATATCACTGTGGTATGATTCTTTTAATTCTTTGGGGAAGATCCCCAGCAGTGGAATAGCAGGGCCAAATAGGACTTCCAGTCCTAGTTCTTTGAGGTATCTCCATACTGATTTCCACAGTGGTTGCACCAGTCTACACTCCCACCAGCAGTGGAGCAGGGTTCCTCTTTCCCCACAGCCCCACCAGCATTTGCTATTGGTTGATTTCATGATAGCAGCCAAAGGGGTAGGGGTAATGGGAGGGGCAGGGGAAAGAAAAGAAGGGAAAGGAAAAATGTTGAAAAATGGAAATAAAGTCTTTGTAAATAGGGAAGGTGGAGGGGGTGAAGGGAGGGCTAGGAATGGGGAAAAAATAAGAACCAAGATGCATTATGTAAAGGTACAATTCCCAATGAGAAATGTAATTGTGTTGTATACCTACAATGTACCAATAAAAGAATTTAATAAAGTGCAAAAAAATAGATTTTATCTGATGCCAAGTGTTAATCTGAAAATTTCTGCACTTAATAAGATTGACCCATTTATATCTATTTAACACCATATATTTGCATTCATTACTAGTGTTAAATTTTGGTTTTTACATGTCATTTTTTGAAGTGTTTTACTAAAATATAATTCTGGATTATTTTTGAATTCCATTTTTTTTGAGTCAACATTTTTGAATTCTGTTTTTATGACACTTTACTGATTAGTTTCTCTTGACTGACTTATAATTCATAGTTCTTCCTCGTGTTATTTTATAGTTTATTATTCAAATTTTACTTGCATCATAGCTTCAACCAGTGCTACAGTTAATCATTATCTCTATCCTCTTCCTGAACAATCCCACAGTTTTAGAATAATTTTACCTGATCATCTCTCTCATATTCCCTATTATTTCTGTATGTTAGTTCTAACTTGGTTTTAACCTTTCCCAAATTATTACTATTGTACTATTGTTATAATTGATCTATTTACAATAATTTTCTATTCTTTTTAAATTTTTTGTTATATATCTTTGATCTTTTGGTATTCATCTCTTCCTACTGAAACATCTTGTGGTAATTCTTTTAGTAATAATTTCTGTTCTGTGTTGACTTTAAAACTGTGTTCTTTTGTACCCTTCCCTCTTGAAGTGTAACTTTGATAGTACAGTATACTACTTTTACATCTTCTATTGTTTTTTTCAACATTCTGGTATTACTGGTTTATTATCTTTTTCTCTCTCTCAAATTCTCAAAAGTAATTTCCTTTTTAGAAACTTGCCTTTTTGACTATGGATATATGTGCATATAAGTTTATTTTAACTTTCCTGTATAGAACTTCTTAAATCTTAGGATTCTTGTATTTTATTAATCCTGAAAATTTTAAAGTATTTTCACTTTCCTTAATCTGTCTTTATGGAAATTAAATTATTTGTGTATTGTACTTTTTCATTCTTTCCTCCATGTTTTTTAACCTCTCTTTCATATTTTTTCATTTGTTTAGTCTCTCCCCTCTGTATTTGAGATACATTCTTCAGATTTAGCTTTAATTTATTGCTCAATTCATACATTGCATTTTAATTTAATTAATTTCTGGAAGTTTGATTCTTTCAACTGTGCCTGTTCATTTTTTCACAATTCCCTTTATTTTCTTATGACTTCTAATCATGTTTTTAACCGTTTTCATCATAGTAAATATATCAATTTTGTGGTCTTTTCCAGATTGTTCTATTATCTAAATTCTGGGGTCATGCTACCCTTCTTGTTTGATTTGTCTCCTGAATCTCACTTATAAGGATAATTTCCTCATGTCATTTCTATTTTCTTATTTTTATTTTTAAGACTTTTTGTCCATGTTTTAAAAGTATTGAATTTATTTTTCTTTTTTCCTGATGGAGTCCTGTGTGCCCTGAGTTGTAGAAATCTTCCCTGCAAAGATTATTCATTTCTTCCAACCAGCACCTCAAGTGTTGCTGGACTGTAACCAAAGTTTTCACCATTATTTATTGCTTTACATTTCAGTCTCACATGGTGTAAATGTGGATACTACATCTGCATGTGATACAAGTTTGGGGCTTCAATTTCTCATCGTAGGTGTTTTCATACCCGGATTCTTAAGCAAAAATACTTTTTTTTGCTCCCTTCTTGGGCCATTGAAAGGAGTCACCTGTCTCTTTCACAGATGGGTTGATCCTTCCCAGCTGACAGTTAATTATTCCTGGTGCTCATCTCTATCCTATGGCTTCCTGTAACATCACCCCAGCCGCTGACTGAACAGTTCTACACACTAGTCACATCTCTCATGGACACCGTCACTACCTATGACTGCCCTCTTGCTTCTGGTTGGAAGTTCCTTTTTTTTTTTTTTTTTTTTAAGAAATGCTATATATTTCCAAATTCTTTTGCTATAGTTTACCAAGCATGTTTGAATTTTTTTTTCAGGGATAAAAATCTACCTGAATTCAATGAGTTGTTTCCCGAAACCTTAAGTGTCAGTGTAATCTTTGGGAGTATAAATCACACCACTCACTCCATTATTTAAAATTATTACACTTCTCCTCATTTCAGAGAATACATTGTAATCTGTTTCCACAACCAATGGAGTCTTTCTTGATTAGGTCCTGTCTGGTGCCTAAAGCCATCTCTGAATGGTTCTCTCCTCTCTTACCACCCTGAGTTTCTTACTTCCTGCCTCTTCCTGCTATGTGTACGTATGTCCCATGAAGAAGGCAGCTTTGTCTCAGTCACCAGTCTGTCCTCAGTGTCTAGCCCAGTGTCTGACGGTAAGTAGGTAAGGAATATGTGAGTTGAATAAATAAAGACAGAAGTAATCCTCAAAATCTTCTATTTCAACATTCTCCTTTCAAAAACAATAAAGTGATCTGAAAAAGGCTTAAGAACTGGCCCAAGATAAGAAAAAAATTTTAATGGGACATCCAAAACAAGTGATGAAGTCACCTAACTCCCTTGCCCTGTGTTCTTTCTGTGACTACTCTTCTGGTTACAGAAAGTGTATATTATGGATTGGAAAGATTATGATAGAACATTGGCTAACTTGTGATGAATTTTGTTGAATATATGCATATATACATTTTTTTTGAAAATGCTATAGCCTCAAAAAATTGTAAATTATCAACCCATGTATTGTTTGTGAACAGCTAAGTTCCTTTCATATTGGTTCTACTATTAATAAATAATAAACTACTATTAAATAAATTTCCATCATATTACCAAAAGATCTGATGTGACTTTTGATAAAATGTTGGCATTTATAAGTGAAGGGCTTGAATCTAGAATTATGGAATCACTTGGAAATGAATTTAGGGAGACTTTTATTTATTGAGACTGGCAATATGAATGATCACATATTGAGTATCACTTAACATTTCATTAGCCATATTTCTGGAACCCATTCCCATAAAACCCTGGAAAATAAAGTATTTCTCACTCAAACTGCTCTACTCTATTGCAAATTCGATTATTTGTTAAGTTTTTTGAAGAAGACCTGAAGTTAAAAGGTTAAACATATTTGTCAAAATATGGAGAGCAGTGGTTTGTAGATTTTGAAATCCATAGTGCTAATGTATAATTTCTTTCTCAAGAGTATTTTGTCTTTACTAAGCCTTGTATGTGTATAAAACCACCAAGGTATAAATGGGAAAAGGGGATGCTACTATCTTTTTACTAGACAAATGCCATGTCTCCCTAGGACTATCCTACCTTCCCCAAGACAGTCCTCCATTCAGAAGGACCCAGCTCCTCAGCTGTCAGTGTTTGGAATGGAATGGCTAAAGCTGAATCCATCACAGAGTTTTAGAAATTAGGACTTCAGATTCCTAATTAGCTGTATTTCTGGCACCTGTTCCTATAAAACACTGGAAAATAAAGCATTTCTCAGTCAAACTGTTCTACTGTAATGGAGATTAGATTATTTGTGCATTATTTGTATTGTTATTTGTGTATTAAAAGACATTCCCTTAAGTTTTTGATATGTGTATAAGTCTATCTGTAAATCTGAAATTTCAGAAAGCTATACATTGCTTTGAATATGGAAAAAGAAAGTCTATGTAAGGGGAGCAGGATGAAAGTGACAAGTAAAAGTCAAAAAAATTTTTTTAAAGATTTCCTTGGTTCCAGGAAACTCTTCTTCTTATAATTATTCTCTTTTCCACATAGACTGAGTTCACTTCATTATAATTAAAGTCTAACTAATTAAAATATTTATTTCCTATGAACTAATGTTTTATTTTAGTTTGTTTCATTTTTATGATTGAAGGCATAATGTATGTAATTGCTAGAATCAAACCAAGTTTGAATATTGATTTGATCACTTACTAGATAAGTTCAATGACTTGGACATGCTTATTCTAAAAATATCTTTGCTTATTTGAAATTCAAATTTAAGTGGATGTTTTATTTAGTGACATGTGTGACATGGTTTCTTCCTTTGTGAAACAGATAATAATACAAAATTATTAAAGATGATAATAACATAAGGTATATTTTAAACATTATATAAAACAATTTTTGAGAAATGTTATATGATTTTCTTTCTCCTTCTTTCCTACCTCTATTGTATGTATAATGTAAGAAGGCTTTGCTTACTAATCTCATCATTATAAGATTCACATCAATTTGGAGTGAATATTTCCTAGTTGTGCTGAACTTTTGCTTATTATGTTAACAGTGTAATATCTAGGTAAAATGACCTAACTGAAAATGAAATTTATAGAGCAGTAGATTGGAACATGTAATATGGGCGAGTATTTTAAACCATTCATGCAATGATGTCTCTATTCCCAAGTTAGGGAATTTAAAATATTATCTGTTTCAATCTGCTTGACTTCACCCAAGCATCCTATCCCAAGCTACTCTAATGTTCTTTCTTATTAAGCACTCACTATGTGCCAGACATATACCTAGGTCTTAATTATAAACAAATTGGTTTCCAACTCCAACAGCATCTCTCCATCTGGAGGACTTCTTTAATGCAGCTCATACTACCCCATTTTCTGCTCAAGGAAAACAAAGCAATGAACTTTTCTTTAATGGCATTTATCATATATTTATCACACCAGATCCAGTAGGACAAAGGTCTCTTCCAAAACAGTGTGAGCTTGCTGATCAACCACTGAGAAATGGGCACAAAAATGCATGCTTCCATATTAATTGTCTGGTTCAAAGTCTTTATCTCTAGAGATGCTTTGTAAGTTGCATGTTGAGTGCTCGTGGAAAATATTGACAGGTCTAGTTTAGCATGGAGTATGAAGAGCATCCTCCCTTAGAAGTTCCTTCATGTTTTCCTTTCTATTTTCTTTTACTTTTTTCATCTAGAAGCTTCTGGAGTAGTAGCTTACCACTCTGATTCAGCACTGCTTCCTGAAATATAGAAACTCAGAAAGTTCTTGGCTTCAGAGATGGACCGGGAAACACCGTGTATAATGTGCTGTCTTGCACAGGGTCCCTTGTGGGAGGACAGTTTGTATCCGGATGCATCTCTGGTGTCAGTGATACTAAATTCATACTTTCACACTGAGTTTGGGATGCAGAAACATCATGCTTTTTGTAACAGGCAGTGTTGTAAGGGATAGCGCAAAATACAAGATCTGAGGGCAGCAGCTTAAACTCATTGGCTGGCCGGGTAATCACAAACCTGTAAGAAAAGCCAAAGATGCAGATGGGACCCTATGACTCCAGTCAATGGCCAAAAACCAAACATCATTGTTCTGGGCTGAAAAAGGAAATGCTTCTGTTTTGGTTTGCTTCCTTGGTTTATGATTAATTATAAAGATCTCTGGAGCTCTGCAATAGGAGGAGACTTAGACTAGGAATTAGGGGGTTGGCTTTCATCTCTGCCTCTGATATCAGTCATTTCTATCTTGGGCATGATGTCTCACTTTTCTGGGCCTCACTATTCTCATGGTTTTAATGGGAGCAGGATAAGACTGTGGTTTGGATGGGTTGATTTTTGCTGGCCTTTCTGACTACTGGTTTATCTGCTTGTAATATGCATTACACTAATGATTACAATTGGCACAATACTGAACACTTAACCCCTAGTATTATTAAACCAGAAAATGACATACATTCTAAACATTTGCAGTTTGTTTTAGGCCTACCGTAACCTAATGCTCACACTACAAACTTTCACAAAGAGTGTAACCTGGCTGATGAAGAAAAGCATTTATAAAAAAATCAAAATTCTATTTGAAACTCTGGTAAGCAAATACTCAATGTCAATGAATCTTAAAGAACAGTCAGAGCTTGGACCTGCATGGAAAGACTTTGTAGGGAAGTAAGGAGCTTGAAAATGATGTCAGGAACACAGCAAATCCTCAACAAATGAGAGTTTAGCTAATCAATAATCAGTGTTCCTGTCAGGGCACAGAGGCAGATAATCTTTCATTACTCATCCTGTGTTTTAATAGTCACTTGACCTCTCCTAAACAAGGATCCCAATGCATGATTGACCTTCCTTTTCCAAATAATCTGCCTGTTAGTATCTTTCCACTGAGTCCTCTGGAACCCCAATTCTATCTGAACAAGATCTACCATAATCATGTATTCTTTTTAAAACAGAAGTAACATTTCTTTCTTTGTGACCTTCATAACTATAAGCTGCACATTTTCCAATTCCTGTGTTATAAAAGTTTTCTAGAGGTGTTGGTGACAGAGGTGAAATTCAGTGAAGGAGAAGGAGAGAGGGAGAAAGAGAGAGAGGGAGAGGGAGAGAGAGAGAGAGAATATGCAAAGCATCACTCCACCTCTTCAGTCTCTGTGGTGAATTCCACAAAGCTATATAACCCTCCTTATTGATTCAGTAGTGCAGTCTGTAGACCTCCATGTTTGTTCAGGTCCTTGGCACCTGGGATACACTTTCTTTCAAATTCTAGTACCCCCATCACCATTCCCACAGTGTCTGTGTGGTTTACAACTCCAACATCCAGACACATTTCTATCACTTCCACTAGCCAGTGGTCTTCATTTCCAAACCACTTTGCTCGCACATCCCCATTATTATAATTTCCTGATACTTTCCTGCCTCAAAAATCTTAACCTTCAACAAACCATTCTCTACCCCCAGCTTCCCATCATTCCTTCTCTCTCACTCCCTTACTCAGTATATCTCATCTCCCTCCTCCTTAACTGGATCCAGATCTCCAATCCTTTGTTCTTTCACTTTACAGCCTAGTGTTGCTTTACAAATCCACAGTAAGCCTCCTTTCCACTCCTCTCAGCAGGTCATCTTAGTTTTTACCTGTTCTCATCTTCTTATACTACTTTTCCCATCTTTCTCAGCAAAAGCTGTGCACTGAGAAATCTTGGTGCTAAATAAAAACCCCCACGAGGGCACCTCTCACCCAGAGCTGTATCTGCCTCAGCATCTGTCCTTTCCGCCTTTTCTACTTGAGCAGATAAGTTGCTTTTCTTTTCTTCCCTTCTATTTAAGACCACTCCGCATTAAGCAATTTTGCTTCTTTCTCCTGGAATGGATTTCATCAATCTTTTTATTATTTAAATTTTCTCCTCCTGTACTGATTGCTGTCCATTCTCACAGTAAGGATCTTGGCTTGGAACTACATAATTGTGTTGACTCCACACATATTTCCTCTATCTTCCACACTTCCAGAGGGATGATCTTCCTTTAATAAAACAGAAATCTGCACTTGATCTTAGCCAAAGGGCTGAGAAGTGATAAAACAGAAATCTGAACAAAGCGGTTTCATGATTTCTGAGTAAAAACTACAGTGGCTAGAAAGAGGCAGTAAATATCTACTCAACAACAACACACGTAAAACTTTCTAATGTGGGCAGTGACTCTTACTCTTATTTAAACCTGGTCCAGTTTTCATTGTGGGCAAAAATCTTCACTCTCCTTTTAAGACCAATATTAACTGAACCCTAACTGATCAGCTTCCTGTTGTTTATAACTATTCTTTCCTATTCTTACACATCGTTAACTATTTCCTCTGTATCCTTCCATGCTGCTGAAGACCCTGAGCACTGGACTTCACTTTCACATTGAGTAAAGCAGCTCTGGCTCTTATTCTGGGGTAGGTTGCTAACACCTTGCAGACTAAAATACTCCCCTTTTGTGTTCTGGGTTGTGCTCCTCATCATCAATCATGCGGTACAGGCCAACGCACAGGATTCCAAAAATATCTAATGAGCCACAGAATAGTTGTCCAAAGGTGTTTCTTGGCTGGGGAGAGAAAAGAAAAAAGTATGTCTGCTGGGCATTTTAATTAAGCAATAATGAACACTCACTTGAGTCTCATTTTCCATTCTTTGCGGAAGTGTGGAAGACCTAAAAGCCATTTCCTAGTATAAGTCTGCTGGCAAGGTCAAGTGGCGAGGTAATTATGGTAGTTTATGATTGGTCTGGAAACTCTATTCTCAGTGCTTGCTTTAATCATTCTGGTTCTTTCAGGAGCCTATGGTAGTTGTGGTGTGGTGGCATATGCTTTTTCTTATTACTACTGGTGTTTTGGTAACCATTAAGAAGAAACAATGAGCAATTGGTTGGAAAATTCAGTTTTTGAAGTACATAATGAAATGGGATGTTAAATGACTTCTTCCTTCTTATCATTTTATTTCACTACAATGCACATCACAATCACAAGAAATCTCCTTGACCTTGCTCATAGGCTATGGCCAACAACATCACAGTGGGTTGGAAGGCAGAAGCAGAGAGGTCACATAGGTTAAGAAAGGTCAAACAAGAAAAGTCTTTTCAGCTCTGTGACTTCTGAGGGACAGAGAAAAGTGAGGGCAAGACACTCATGGAGGGAGGAAAGGACAGTGAAGTTCCATCCGTTGTTCCCTCTGATACCAACAGGTGGCCCCCAGAAACAGTTTTCTGGGCTTCTAATCACTCACACACCAACTGTGGGTGAAGAACCCAAGAGCACAGAAACCCAAAGGACCAGACCGTACTGCAGAGCCTTTGGCATGTTGTTTGCACTTCTAATCAAATGCCCAGAACCCAAGACCTGCCCTCTTTGGGAGCAAATGTCAAGACTCACAGGCACAGCTGCCTAGAAGAGCATGCTCTTTGCGAAGGGGGTTTTATTGATGTCCTTTGACCAGTTTCCTTGTCAAGTCTGCCCCTGAACTAAAAGGTATCCCGCTGATGGGCAGATTACTCATGTCCCGGCTAGCCTCTACTCTGATTCACAAATGCCCAGAGGCCCCACTAGGTTATGCCAGAGTTTTTATTTTCCCTTTTGTTATAATTTACTGTTCATCAACTCTTGGGGCTAAGAAAACTCAGAAACATCCTACTGTTCAGCACAGTGAGATTCTCTGATCAAATTACAGAGCTCTTCTGCCTGACTCAGCTAATCTGATCAGGTGTCTTCAGCACTTCAGGCATAGGAAGAGCAGGCAGGCCCTGAGTCAGAGTGACTCCAACAGATACCTGCCCTGACACTGGTAGCCAGTGTGGTGCCTAAGCTCAGCCCTTGCTCCTATGGTCTCAGATTCTTGATCTGTTAAATGGGATAAATAATAATGACTGCTAGAAAAACTTTTAGAGAGATTAAGTGAAAACTAAAGCAGGCAGGCACAGAGGAAATATTCAGTAAGGATTGGCTACTATAATTAATACTAGTACCCTTGTCAAAATACAAAGTTATCAGGTGTCTTGGTTCATTTTATGCTGCTACAGCAGGATACCTGAAATTCTGTAATCTGTGAAGAACCAAGATATATTTCTTACAATTTGAGAGAATGGAAAGTCCAAGGTCAAGGGACTTGCATCTAGCAATGGCTTTCTTGCTGTGTCATTTTGAGGCATAAGGTGGAAAGGCAAGACAGTCCACTTTTGAAACAAAAGGAAGGGAGATGAATTCATTCTTTTATCAGAAACCCACTCTCACTGTAACCAATCCATTCCTCTGATAATGCCTGTTATCCATTAATGCTTCCTAATTGCCTTGCCCCTTAATACTGTTGCATTAGAGGTTAAATTTCTAAGACATGGATTTTGGGGAGAAACATCCAACTCAAAACAACAGGTCACTCATCTTACAGATCTGGGTTATTCAGATGAAAGGTAGATATAAGAAAAATTGTTTTGTCACTCGAGAGTGTTGCAAAAATAAACATACACTGTGAAAATTTACTATGAATTCTAAAATAATGTATGAATACAAGATTGCAGTAATTTCACTGTCATTACCATTGTTATTATTTCCGTACAGTAGGTCATCTATGAACCCAAACAGTCTGGACTGTTTTCAGAAAAAAGCTATTATGATAAGGATAGACTCACTTTAATGTCTGATAAAATGGTTTGGTTTAAGGAGAGCAGCCCCAGCTTACACCGCGTTCTTCCAGACAGGAATGTAGAGCAGCTGTCAGAACTCACACAGAACTTCTCTTTATCCAAATGCTGTTCCAGCTGAGCACTTATCCCTCCTGTCACCAGCATCTGCAGTAACTCTAGGACCCGGTAATTGTAGAAGGCCTGGAAAGCAAAGACAAGCCATGTACAAAGTCAGAAGAACCAACACGTGCACGGTGAAAGTGTTCAGACCTGGATACTTGGAGGGCACCACTGTGAAAGATGGACCTGATGATGGTGCAGAGTCCTGGCTCGCATCATCAGTGTGAAAATCAACTGCAAGAAGGGTGCTGAGTTAGGGTAAGGAGAAAACAACCAGATCTAGTTCTTATTCCCTTGGAACACACCTCACTAAAGGAGAAGAAAGTGGGTAATGATGCTGACACCAAGAATTCTCCTCTTTCGCAAGTGGCCAGATGAATATCTTAGGCCACAGATAAGAATTTCCTACAGACTTTGTCCTGGGGAACCACTGATATTCTTGTTCACTTCAATTTTTTGGATGTGAATTTACTTGTATCACTTTTGATTATGACCTACATAAGGGCAGATATTGGCTTAGGTCTTATTAACATTTGGACATCCCATAGCAAATATTGTGTATTTCAGAAATTACAGGTGTAGAACAAATAAATAAGTGAGATTTTGGAATCCTTGACCTTGAAATTAAATTAGAGGGTTGGGTGTGGGCCAACTTACTCTGAACAGACTTAAGTGTAAATAATCCTAAACATTTTCATGGATTCTCTTTCTTCAGAATTCCTACCACAATAAGTGTAAACCAGGCATTAACTTACATGTAAATGTTACTGGAATATATTACCTGGTGTTTTTTTCCAAATCTATTGTAAATATAATTTTAAAATTTCCATTCCTTTCTGAATTGTACTTTTAGTTTAATATAAAAGAGAATATATAAGCTTAGGTAATACCCATCAGAGAATCAATAATTTTGTTTTTATAATAAATAATGTTAGTTTTCTAGAATTTTTACCATTCATTTTCTCTACTCCTAAATTTAGAGACATGTCTTCTGAAGACTGGATTATTATTATTATTTGAGATGGAATCTTGTTATGTTGCTCAGGCTGGCCTTGAACTGCTGGGCTCATGAGATTCTCCCACCTCAGCCTTTCAAATGCTGGCATTATAGACATGTGCGCCATCCCACCTGGCTGAAGTCTGGATTATTAGAAGGACCTTTTACTAGTTTTTCTGAATCAGTTTTCTTCTCATTTGAAATTCATTGTTCACAATGCTTCCAGAATAACAAATCAGATCACCCTTTCTACATTCCCAAAACTTAGTGTACAATTCAGCTATGAAACTTAGCCCCCAGCACTTTACTATAGTCTTCAAAACTGACATGATCTAACACACCCTCTGTTTCCAGGCGCATGTCTGAACTGCCCCCTACAATGTGCATGGTCAGGCTGCAGCTGCCTGAGCTTTAATTTTACTCCTCTGTGTCCTTGAACACCTGGATCATCTCTCACCAGCAGGCACCTCTCAGCAGAATGAAGTTCTATTTGTGATCCTGTGACCAGTGGTTTTTACTCTAGCTTATTCCTCTGTATTTTGTAGTTAGGGGTTTGTATAAAACATGCCTGCATTTGAATCTTGGACTATTACAACCTAGCTAAATGCCTTTGGGCAATACATGGTGTTTTTGTTTTTCTCAGAAACAGTTTTATAATCTTTAAAGGTGATATAGAATAGCCATGATTTTCAAGATTTAATGAGATTCACTGCAGCCATTACTAACTCTGATTCCCTTTATAATCAGTACTCATGTAGCTGGATCATCTGGACTTAAATGAAGGATTACAGACTTCCAGGATGACCAATCTCATGGATCAGAACTCCTGGATGGGTGAAAGCCAGACTTTAAAAAGCACTCCTGGTGGGTGTGACAGGGGTAGGCCTCAGAACAAGAAGCATAAAGGCTCCTTAAAATCCTGTGCTCTTTCCCAGGATGAACTCCCTGTACTTAATACGTATGTCCTCGGTGGTGCTTCACACAAGGCAGGTGTTTGCAAGTTGCAAGAACACTGACTTGTAAAATGTGGAGGCAACTGGGACAAATTGACCTAAAAAATAACATAACTTATATGGCTTAAGAAAAAATTAATATAACTTTTATAATATATTTTTCAGATTAAAAGATGACTTCTTTCTACTCTCCAGACTGAAGATGTCTACTTGCATTTCTGTTTTGTTTTAATCCCATTCTCACCCAGAAGAGTATTCATGGAATCAGTTCTCTGACATTAGGAGGGAAGGGAGGATATAAATCCAGGTGGAGAAACCATCCGTTTAAGAACATGTGGCCAAAATGTACAGTGATCAAACATAATACTGTTAGGATAATTCTCCACTGATTAAAGAAAAGGTGTAAATTCTAAGGTTACCCTGGTGTTGATAGCTCTAGGGAAATGTGCTTTATGTATTTAACAGGGAAGCTTAGCTTCATTTCTTCAGTTTTGACATCAAAAGGATTGTGATTCTATATTGGGGAAAATAATGGGATTTATAAATCACCCTTATTCTGTGAGTTCATCTCTTTGTTCTTATTTAGTGTTTGGTATTTACCTTTCTCAACCTCTATTTTGTTCTTTCATTTTACATTTGTTTTCTTCCCTTCCCTCTCCTCTGTTACCTTCCCTCTCCTTCCGTTTTCTTTCTTTCTCCTTCTCATCTTCTCTTTCTCCCTTCCTTTTCTTCCTACTCAAGAAAATCTGCACATTGAAATGTGCTTGAAATATTTTTTTGGCTTCTAAACTTGGATAATGTTTCTAATATAAAACTATTTACTAGAATTTGGGCTTTCATGTTTCAAAATGTTACATCCATAATGTTTTCTCATTTAGCTATGATGGAGCATAAGGTATGTCTCATAATCTGGAATATTGGCTAGTAATATGGGCAGTGACATCTTTGTCACTTGCTGCTTTTTATTCTGAGAATCTCAAAAGGTTGTGAGATCAAACATCCTCTGAGAGATACTTCCAGTTCAGAGTGAGGCTATATGGCTGGAAAACTGTAACTTGGCAGCTGAAAGACCTTAAGAATATCATGTAACTTTTGTGGGCCTCAGTTTCCTTACAAGTACCAGAAATGCCCCTTAAGTCCATGTGTATTTCTGATACTCTTCTGTTGTAAAGCCGTACAGAAGTCCTGCATATGGATCTGACTATCTTGCCATATTTTAATTTTTGTAGCATTAAACTGATGGAGGATTAAAAGTAAATCTGAATTATATTCCATAGGCATATTTCTCTAGCTGGGGCAGGAGATTAGCTAGTATCCTAAGGGCTATTTGAAGCTATTCTAATTTCAAATGTATCAGTTGGAGATGTGGAGGAAAAAACCCATTAAATTATTTTGGAAAAATATCATACATCTATCAGAGGATAGAATTTTTTAAATTGCTTGAACATACAGAAAAAGAACTCAGTACTTCTAAATGGTTACGAGTGCACAGCATGCTATTATAGGCTTTCCGGTCTCCTCGGGGCTTGCACATTTGTTCTCCTTGGAGTTTATCAGGGAAAATTGGGAGGGAAAGGATGGAAAGCACTGTGAGGTCTTCTCAGTACACATGGGAGGAAAGCGAGCCCTTGAATATTATGTGAGAAAAAATATTTCACCATGACTGAAGTCAAGACTAGTGTTCACATCTTGCTGCAGAAACTGTAGAAGTGTGAGTCCCCTTGTCTTGAGAGAGTCTAAAATATCTGTTTTTAGCCTTGCTCTTTTGATAGTGTGGGCATCAGGGGAAACAAAAATTTGGGGCCTAATTCTAACCACTGACTGGGCAACAATGGGAATAGATCTCTTGTTGTGTAAGCTGAGCAGCAGGCTGATAGAGTGGAATCCAGAAGATCCTCTCTGGGGAGGGAAGTTACAGGATAAAAGAACCACACAGAATGAGCAGCATGTTGACTCCTGCTTCCCTCACAGGACTTACGAAAGGAATTTGGAAACCAGTCTTGGAACTGAGGAGAAGTTTTCACACATCTCTGATGGGAGTATGTTCCAACTCCTAGAGAGTGGTTTCCAAAATCTTAACAACAGAAATCTTTCTTCCAATGAAATCTTTGTCTCAGATGTCACACAGATCAAAGTGGTGTTGCTCTAATGGAAGGAGCAGCACATGGGGGAAATTCCTTGTCTCCTTTCTGCCTGTCTCCTGAGCAACACCTGAACACTCAGAGAGATGAATCCCTGTAAGCAAAACCTGCAAGTCACTGCACAAAGATCCTAACAACCCCAGAACTTGATTTCCGGAGTGGCAGTGGATTATGGTAGTGAGATCTGTCTCTATAGTCACACAAATTTGGGTCTGAGAACTAACTTGTTATCGGTCAGTGGTGTGGTCTTTGGCAGATTACTTACCCCTTTAAGCCTCAGGGTCAATTGGGTAGACAGGAGAATTACTAAGGTACTGTAGGCAATGTGCCCAGGAAAGTCTTTGGCACAAGATAAGTGTTTGAGAGATGGTCTTACTCTTCTTATGATAGGTACTGTTATTGTCATTGATATCATCTCAGCCACAGAACTCAGAGGTCTGTTTAGGGAAGACTCAAGGGCATAATGTGGTGGAAAGCCATGGTCATTGGTGATGTTTGTTATCACAAAAAGTCCCTAGGGGACCCCTGGTTGCCATTCTAACTTAGAGGGATGTCTTAGTTAATTTCTCATTGCTGGGACATAATACTTGACACCCACAATTTAAAGGTGGAGAGGTTTACTTTGGCTTTTGCTTACAGTCCATGGTCAACTGGCTCCAAAGTAAGACATCATGGCAGAGAAGAAGCTGTTCATGGCATGCCACCAGAAAGCAGAGAATGTGAAGGGAGGAGCTGGATAGGGAGATAAACCCTTTGAGGCCACTCCCCCAGTGACCCGCCTCTTCCTACCAGACCCCACCTCCTAACAGCAAGTCAGCTATAAACCCTATAATCCAGTCACCTTCCAAACTCCCCTCCTATGAGCACATGAATCTTATAGGGGACATCTATACATAAACCATAAAAGGGAAGAATGAGGTCTTTGCCTTCCGCCCAACCTCGGTTAAGAGATGCTCCAATAAGTATGGCAAGAAATGGGAGTGTTTGACAGCATATTCTGGTACCACCGACCCCAGTGACTCCAAATGTGTCAAGTAGAAGATGGTTAAATGTTCTCTTTCTCTCTGCAGTTGTTTCCGTGTGACCAGGCAGTACAATCAGGGGGCAGCCAGAATCAAATGGAGCCCAGAGAAGAGGAGACAGTGCAATCTGAGGCTCAGGATCAACTCCAGCTTGATCCTTGCATTGTCTCTTTCTATCTGCACAGTAGGACACCCCACCCTGGAAGTCCCACCAGGCCCTGGGAAAGGAAAGAATAGGTAGCACCCATGGTGACTGTCAATGTCCTGGTTCAGCTCATCCTTTCAGCATTGTTACAGTGTACTCATTTTACTGTGCCACACACCACTAGAGATTATAGCTAGTATGGAAGGCTGTAATGTAGATATGTAGAAGCTTAAGATCCAATCCAGCCTTTTTAAGTTAAGGGCTGCTTCTGTCCTTGAGGCTTCAGTGATCTTCTATATCCAGCTGAACAAGGCCAGTCCTAACTTAAGCATTTACCAGGGTTTTTTTTTTTTTTTTTTTTTTGGTACTGGGGATCAAACTTGGGTCCTTGTGCTTGTGCAGCAGGCAGCGAAACCACTGAGCTAAATCCCTGGCCCTACTAGGGGTTTTTAAGGACTATCTGTTGGCCTAATGTGGCTTGTGCCCTCATGTGACAGGGGGACAATAGGGCATACTGGACACACTTTTTTGACTTTGTCTCCCCCTTCTATTTCACCGTGGGGCCTTAGAATAAACTTCTTGAGATGTTATGTCACTTGTTTTGTTTCTCAGGAAAACATCGCCCTCTTGCCCTGAGTAAAACCTAGTCACACAATATGAGAAGGTGTCTTTGGAGGAAGTGGCACTCCTCAGATTGCCCACAGCCAAGGAGACACTCATATGATGAGTGATGGGCAGCATCACTGGGCCTGGGTGCCAACACTTGATCCAAGGCTCCTAATCACCAAGTTTGTGTTTCCGATACTGTCTCATATGGTGTGTTCATTTGTCTTTAGCTCTATTTCTTCAACTCTTCTCCATCTATCCTTCCTGCTGTGGCTTCAATGTGTTCTCCAAACAGCTTTTCTTGGAAACATAATCCCCACTGCAGCAGTGTTGAGATATGGGAATTAAAGAGGAGATAGGTTCTAAGGGCGCAGCCTGCATGAGAGATGAGTGCTGTTACCTTGGGCCTAGGTTAGTTATCACAGCAGTGGCCACTTGATAAAAAGGATGAGTCTGGTCTCCTGCCCCCTGTGTGTCATGCACATGCTTTTTTGCCTTCACACCTTCCACTCTGGGATGACACAGGAAGGCACCCACCAGATGCCAGGCAGAGAAGTTGGCACTGCCCTCTGACTTGCAGCTTCCAGAACTACGAGCCAAATTAACTTCTATGCTCTATAAATGATCTAGTCTTGGGTATTTTGTTATAGCAATACAAAATGGGCTATGACATCGAATTTCTGATGGACTCTAGAATCTTTGACTTTGTTCCTGCCTGTGTGGACCTGTGGAGCAGTGGAGTTTAATTAAATCTCAAGTTTAATTTAAGGCATGAAGCTGCCTGCCACTGAAGACTCTCTGAAGAGAACTGGGAGCTTAAACCCATCTAAAATGTCTCCTGCAGACAGGTCAAGTTCATCAAAAGTCACCTTCTGCCTGGCACTCCAGTCATTAATTCAAGGCAATTTAACTGATGTGTCAGTGACGGACAGTGATAGGATACTGTGTCTGACAGAGCCACCTTCTCAGAAGAGCAACCACTCTTGACTCCCTTCAATCCAGCCCCCTCTGGCTCAGGCAAGGTTGAATGCTGCTTAACTCTTTAGGAACCTGTAGCCTCTTAACTTGTTCAATATGTATTCTATCACTATGGCAGTGTCATCTGTTACAGAGCTCATGGGGGTTTATGAACCCCCCACTGTGGCTCAGAGAGGCAGAGCCACGTAATCCCCTCCATATAAATGGCATCATTGCCATGAGAGGGGTGCATACGCAGCCATACTCCCCTAAATGTGGAAATTGAGCCTTTAAGCCCCCTACACAATTCAGGAATGATGCCTCTTCTATGTAGAACTCCATGACACTGCACATTTATCAAGCTGGGACCAGAATCCTGTGCATGTGATCATCCACATATTGACATTCAGCCTTTTTGTAACCCTTTCCTTGCAAAACCCTAGTAGGAGGGATCTATGAGGTGGTAGACTTCATAGATTCCCTTTTTGGAGTCCTTGTAGTCACAAATGGCTATGCACAGATTCTGTGGGTTTCAAGTTCCAATTCCTCCAACACCTGTGGTGTGCTCCCACCTCACAGATCTGCCTGGAGCATTAATTCTTTCCCCAAGGACCTAAAAGGCTGCACCCTCTCCTCCTCCAGAGCTTGGCGAAGGTGCTGCCTTCCCAAAGTGCTACCTTCCCTGGCCACATACTGACACCTGCCACTCCTTCCCCAAAGCCTACATTTCCCGGTACCCTTTGCCTCTTCTTAGCCCTTGTAGCTGACATTCTTTCTATGTTACTTATTGATCTGGTGTATGTCAGGCTCCTCCAAGAGCTCAAAGCTCTATGGGAGTGGAGGCTTCTGTCGGCCTCACCACTGCTGTGTCCCTCACAGGGCTCTGTAGTGCCGCCAATGGGCACTGGATGGGGTGTGGATTCCACTGGGAGGAATCCTGTAATGGACGCAAGAGATCCACTTGGCAGCCAAAGAAGTGCAGAGGCCTGAACAACCACCGTGCACTTAAAACACATCCCAAGAGCAGGGCAATATGGACGAGGGCTTGACTTATCTCTGAGCAAAGCCACCAAAGGTCAAAGCTCTTTTCTTGAAACCTGAGTCACTTTAGGGCTGCTTTGTGCATGAGCTGTTGGGAGATTCTAGAGAGAAGAGAAAGCAGGATCTGAAGCTGTAAAGCCAGCACCATCCAATCCTCCTGCCCTCTGGTGTTCCAGCTCCAAGAGATTCATGTATATAGTACTGATAATGTGAGTGTTTTGCTTCTCTTCTCAAGTGATTGTAAGAAAAAATGAAATCATGTATGTGAACAAGGTTTTTTTGAAAATCAAGAAAGTTGGAATTGTGAGCTTTTATCTACTCAGCCTAACTTTCCCATTCATCTCTCCTTAGGGGGTTGGTTTTGGGGGCTCCTTGATTTAGCTACACTTACTGTGGCCAGGAGGGAATCCAGGAAGTTACCAGAAAAGACAGCACCTGTCGAAAAGGAAGTGCTGAGATGCAGGTTCAGTCCAGTCAGACTCCTTTCCAGTCCACCAAGCTGCTCAATAAAGTGTACATTGGAAGGATTCTCTGCAAGACAAAAGAGGAAAAAAGAAAGGCAGGCAGACAAGAAGACAGGAGTTGCCATGAGAGGCAGGACCAGGGTGACCACTGATCAAGGGATTGGGGCCTACCTTGGAGACTGTGGGATCTACCCTTACTTGAGTATGTTCTTTTTCTTTTTTTCCCTTCCCAAGTATATTGCTCCCCTAAAGATGACATGTAACTCTAGCCATAAAGAAGGAACATATAGTCACCTTGGTTAGAGTCCTTTTTCATTACTATGCCACAGACGACTTGGTATTTACATAGGTTCCTAGAGTCAGGTGGGCCCAGAGTGAGGTAAAGTAGTGTCTCTCCAAATTTACTGTATGCATTAATTCTGACTCAGTAGGTGTGGGGTGGGGCCTGCGAGTTTACAGTGAGGGAAGCAGCCAGTGCAGTGCAGGATGCTGCTGAAACTGCTGACTCAGGGACCATGCTTTGAGTAGCAAGGGATTAGAGATTCATGCTAATTGAAGCCAGTACAGCAGAAGCCAAAGGAACCATTAGCACATCTATACTGGTCCCAGGATTCAATTTAGAGCCCTGCAGGCAGACTCTGCAGTGAACACAACTGACCATTATTGGGGAGGAGATCAGAGGCACTGCTTGCCTTTGTTCCTGGACTATTGCTTGAAAAATGTCTGTATAGAAAGCAACACTGGAAGACAGAGATGCTGTCTCCCTCCAAAGCAAAGGGAGGGCATGCTTACTGTGATTACTGCCTAGTATAAAAGATTCTGGTTTCCTAAATTCAGGTTCCTCTTCTGGTCAGCAACCCACTTTGGCTGTGGTGTAATTTGAACCTTTTCATGTCACTCTGTGGGAAGCAGAGATTGGCCCTTCAGCACAGAAATGATGATATTTTGTGTGCTATTATCGCTGTCACAAACTTTCATATTTTGTGCTTTTCTGTCTCTGACTCAGAGGTCTTGTGTTTTTGTGCTAATACCCATGACACTGTGGCAGGTTACTTGTTATCTGCAGGTGGAATGAGCTTAGATCCTTCATGGTTCTTAATAGCATGGCTCTGGTTATTACAGATCCAACCAAACCCACAGGTCATACAACTCAGAATACAATCTTGGTAAAGATTGGATTATTCTTTAATCCCTTAAATTATTTCTCAGCAAATTAGGGGAAGTGACATACTGGGGGTATTAGTGAATCACTGTCTTCTAAGAATAGTAATATTTTTATAGAAATGAGCAGGGTCTGACTAATACCAACCCACGTCTTCTATGCACTCCTCCTTTGCTCTCCTGGCGTGGTCATCCCTCAACCCCCCCCCCCCACACACACACCATGGGCTTTATTCAGATCTCGCTGTGTCATCCTGAATCAGCAGCCTCAGCTGTCCTAGTCATTTCTTGCAGGCCCTGTACATTCTGTATCAAAGTGCTAGCAGTCAGATCTGCAGCTCGGTGTCAGTATGACCCTTTGCAGTCGGAAACAGAGTGAGCTGTAGGTGACTTGTTAGGTTAATTGGACAGGGCTGCCTAGTGCCAAAAGGCCTTTAGCTGAACAAAGCCTGTGAGTACCTGGAGAGTGACCAGATGCACATCTGGGCCAAGGGAAGCTGGGCCATCTTCTCCTAAGCACTCTAATTTATAGTCCTCCTCTAATCACAAATTTAATGTACTACTACCTTGGGAGTTAGAGATGGACCGAAATGAGGGAAAAGAAATATAAATAAAATTTGCTGTTGATAGCTTCAAGGAGGTAACAAAAAGGCTAGGAGGTACTGGTCAATATCCAAGGATCTGAGATGCTCAGAGCCTATTTTTTTTCTAGTACTGGGGTTTGAACCCAGGGCACTGAACTTTACCTCCAGACCTTTATTATGTTTTTGAGACAGAGTCTAAATCTTTAAGTTGCCAAACTTGTGATCCTTCTGTCTCAGTATCATAGTGTGTTGGGACTGCAGATGTGAGCCACTACACCTGGCTTCAGAGTTGATTTAGAAAATTCCTGGCCCAGGATCTGGGTGACTAGAAGTTTCTCACTGTTGCACTGTCATCCCCAGCTCCCCTAGAGAGTGGCGGGCTGATTCCTTTCCAGCTCCCCCTGCTTATTTCTAGGACTAAAAGATCTGTTCATGTAGTTTGGTGTATGTCCCACTGGGCTTAGAGATTCTAAATCAGGAAATGCCTATTAAATATCTTATATTAGAGAGTTAGATCAAATCACAGGCCCAGTTTTAAAGAGATCAACTTTGAGTTGGTTCAATCTATATCAAAGGCAAGAGTTTCTTTTGTATTTTCCACTTTTTCCTCAGTTCTTCTCAGGAGTGAATCCCAGCATCTCCCCTAGTGTCCCACCAACACTCCCAAAATGTGCACGGGCTCCCTTCCCTCTCTTTACCGCCCAATACCTGCTTTCTGCTCCCAGTATGCCGTATATCTGGGAAACTGCACTCATGCTCATTTTCAAAAAGTGTTGAAGAGAGGTAACAGTTTATTTTGTTATTTCTCTGAGGGGAATTTCCGCTTTATAAGTGTCTCTTTCAGGGCTGGGGGTAAGATGATGCAAGGGTGACACTTTGGACATGACATTTAAGCACCCCAAGAGTGGGTCCCTTCTCTAAGTCTATACACTGCATGTTTCCCCAGTCTTTCCCTAGTCCTGCCCTGATGTGGCTAGTGGAAAGGAAAATATGTGACCCGAGTCCCATGATAGTAGATAAATCAGTACAGGGAGAGCCTTTCTAGGAGGCTTCAAACCCATGCCCTCCCTGGGAGTCAGACTGAGCAGGCTGCTGTCTCCCTCCCTCTTCTGGTACTCAGGAGAGTGGGGAAGCCAGATAGTATTCCTGCCCCTGACACCAGATAGAGCGACTCCACTGGATGATGTCACCAGTCAGGTAAAAGCCCAGTTTGACATCCAGCCAAGCACTTAAAGCTCTTTGGGCCGCATTCTGGTTCCTTAATCCTTTACTATGGATTCTAAAAAGAATCTTGGGACATCAATTATGCATCATAAAGATTCTCCCTTGAAACACAACTTACTCAGTTCAGTGAGGATGGGGACTTGCCGGTATTTTGATTTCCCATTATATTTGTTAGCGTCAGGTAGCATTCCTGTTACAGACACAGACAATGATAAAGAAGAAAAGAGATGATAACTGCAAACAAACTGCCTTGCAAAACTTATCACAATATAAGAACAAACACCGCATGACTTGGTGCTTTATCTTAGCAAAGTTACTCTCAGGTCCAAATCTCAAACATTTTTCTGTAATCAGAAAAACACGTATTACAGTGGTCCCTTGGTAACAGCAGAGAATTGGTTCTGGGAACCCCCATGTACACCAAAATCTTTGGATGCCCATATCCTTTTTTTTAAAATTTCTTTCTTTTTTTGTTTGCTTGTTTATTTATTTATTTTTGAGACAGGGTCTCACTATGTATTTCAGGCTGGCTTTGGACTCACCATACAGCCCAGACTGGCCTCAAACTCTCAGTAATCTTCCTTTCTCAGCCTCCAGAGGGCTGGGATTACAGGCGTGCATCCCCATGCCTGGGTCAAATCCTTTCTTATAAAATAGTGCAGTATTTGCATATAACCTATGTACATTCTCCCATACACTTTAACTTATCTTTAGATTACCTGTAATACCTAATATGATGTAAATGCTATGTTACACTGTAATTGTTATACTATATCATTTAGAGGATAATGACAAAATAGGTCTGTACATGTTCAGTGCAGATATGATTTCTTTCTTAATATCTTCTATCTGTGATTGAATTGAATCCCCAGGTACAGAACTTGGACTTAGAAAACCAACTGTGTTTGAGTCTCCTTAGCATCTCCTTTTGAAAGAGTATGTGTGTATGTATGTGTGTGTATGCATGTGTGTTTCTGGAGTGAATTTTCTAAACAACTGTTCAGGTGAATCACAAAACAGGCAAAGTTCCTCCAGCAGTTGCTTTTGACATTATAACTAAGATATACAATTATTCTCCATGGAGTGGTGGTACTGGTAATGGCTTAGCCAGGCAGCACCTCCAACCATATTAAGTTGCTCACAGAAATTTTAGGAAATGGTCAATATCTTGGTGTTTCTGCTCCAAGAGCACCTCTGAGGAGTGCAGCAGGCTCCTGGTGGTGCCCATCCCTTCCAGACACCCTGAGGACAGTCATCTGCAATGTCTTTGCTCTGTCCCTTGATCTGGCTGCCCTCTCCTGCTCCAGCAAGCCGGCCCACTTAGAAAGCCCTGGTGCTCTGTTCTGCCCTAACTGAGTAGACACATAGGGCCCTGGACCTCTGCATTTTGTGTAAAGATCATTTCCCTCCTTCCTCCAGAGATGAGGCCCCTGAGTCCCTGGGAGTAGCTATGAGGTCCTGGCCTCAAACACAGTGTTGTCATGAGGGTTTTAAAAAACTTGACATCAGATCTGGAGCCTGCAAAACTAAAAACGTGAAGAAAGAGAAAGAGAGAAGTAGGAAACTAAGGTGCCTTAAAAACACAAATGCTATTATCTCTTAAGTGGTACTTTAAAACTCTAGGTCACTTTTCTTGAACTTTTCTGAGGATGCTATATAACAGAAAAATACTGTGAAAGTAACATGTCTAATCTGATTGAGGTTCCTGACCCTTTGGAAAAGGGTGAAAAACTGAAAGATCCTTTGTTTGCTGAGCAGGGGAAAGGAGAGCAGCTTGGGAGGGGAAATGTAGGAGATGAGCAATGTCCTGAGGCCACCAGAGGAGTGGGCGGAGGGAGGACAAGGGAAGTGCTGACAGAGGAAACAGGAAATCAAAAGGAAGATTTTTGTTCCAGAAGGAATGCCAGGTATTATACCATTTAACACTGCCTCCATCTCCCCAAGCAGTATTCAGTGAAAGAGCCACTTCTTGTTAATTTAGTAGAGCTGAATATATTTCTGACATTGAGTAAAATTCGGAGCCATGGTTGGAAGATAAAAACACATGAAGCTCCACATGAAGAGCCCAACATGTGTGGCTGACAACTAGAACCAGCAGTGGCCTCAGGAACCCCCAAAGCCCTTTAGTTTTAGGTGACAAAATGGAGGTGCAGAATGCCACCTGTATGCACTGCTATTTCAGAGAAAGAAAAGTTTGTAGCAGTGGCTAGAGATAAACCTGACTCTTGATGGGATCTCAATACCTTAAACTATATATTTTTTTAAAAATCCAAGATTCCCATAATTCAGGAAGACTTGGAGAAACTGAGATTGCCCAAGCTATATATCATGTGTTGCAAATACAAAATATTTTCAGATACTGATGAGAAAAAAACCTTTAAGGGCTAGTAACTGTGGTGGGGATGTGGCTCTACATGGAGCTCAAAGGGAGGAATCTTTGATCGGAAAATTGAGTCATGAGGGATGAGAGAGTCCTTCTGGCAGAGGGGACAGGCAAAGGACTTTAAGCAGGAAAGAGGCAACCATGTACAGGATCATTTAGGAGACAATTCTAGCTTCTTACCAGCCTGCAAGAGCCTATGTGAGTTTCCTGTAATTGCCATTGTTCCACATTACAGTTTCCAGTAGGGAACAGAGATTATGTGATAAATAGTTGTAAACGAGCCCTCTGGGGGCTGTAAGCAGTAGACATTGTCAGCAGATAGGAACTACATGACTGTCACATCAACTTGGAATGGAACTTAGTCAGATGACCCTGGAAAATGAAGGAAGGGCAGCTCAGAGTCAAGATTACATGCTTGGCAGTGATGGGTAGGGTTCACTGCAAAGCTGGTGTCCTTTCTGGGTACATATTTTGCCCATGTGTTAAAAATATGCGCCAATTGAGGCTGGAATTTACAGTAAAATACTGAGATCAATTTCCCTCAAAGGAGAAACCTCTCAATGGAGAAATCCTTTTAGTCCTCCTTTCTGATTCCATTTCCCAGGCAAGAAAGAACTTGAAATACCCCAACTTTCAGACCCAGTGATCTAATTTTGGATACAAGCACCCACCAGGGCTGAGTGGCTACATGAACATCTGTTCCCTAAGCTGACTAAAGGGCAGCGACTGAATTTTCGGCTCAGCCCTTTTTCCTTATAGAGCAGTGAGTAATTTGAATAAGTGTCAGATCGTTGCCTGTGTACATTATACTAAAGTCAATATTTTTGCTACCTAAGAGTACACAGCATTATACCTGAAATCTTCCAGGCTGGCAGGGTGTTATTACAAAAGATTGCTTAATTGTAGATTACTACTGTACATTTAAATTTCAGTAGCATATTAAGTTGTCAGACTTAATTACTGTTATATGTTTAGATTATGCCACAGATTATTTAGTTCAGTACCTAGGTTTGCCAACCTGTTATCCTTGTGACGTGACAGGGCAGTAATTAGAACATTACTGAGAAACCTTAAGGTTGGCCCAGAGATGTCCAGCAGAGGCCTGGTGTCCTTATAGCTCCTTTGAAGTATCCTCATTCTGCTATCCCCCAACCCGAATCTCCCTTGATGAATCTGTATGAACAGTCTTGGTCGTCCTAGCTTGGCTTTGTGTGCGAGTTTAGTATGATGTGAAGATGTAGAAAAGCCCACTGATGCCACAAAAAGCTCACCAGGAATGTGGGCACCAGATTTCTCAATCTTGGTACTATTGGCCTTTCTTTATCTGTAGGGCTGTCTCGAGCAGGGGAAGATGTTTAGCAGCCTTTCTGACTTCCCTAGGCAGAAGCTCATAGCATGTCCCCGAGCTGGAAAAGACCAAAGTGTATCCAGATGCTCTGACCTCAGAGTGCAAAACTACCTCATGCTGAGAATTACTGATCCAGATACACCTTGGTGCTCAGTGTAGAAGGTGCTTTCTCTCTCCCTGGAGAATTCTGCAATCCTTTATACTTTCAGTTTTCAGAGGTAAAACTTTCTACTTCTTCAGTAATGGTGCAAGAAGTGTATTGATGTGAAATGCAAAGATTGATTGAGAGGATCCAACAGGCTTCTCCAAAGATTGGGATTTCTAAAAACAAACTCCAGACTGACTCCTATGATGCCAGAGTAATCATTGAAACTTAGGAGTGAATATTCACAAGGCTCTTCCTGATGTTCTCAAAATGCGACTTCGCTGGTGGCTTATGGCCAGGGAGCAGACTTGATGACCTCTGTTAGGTGGGTCCTTCAAGACTGTCTGGACCAATATTTCTCCAGTGTACAGATGAGTATAATCACATCCATACAGGAATGGCACAAAGGCCCACCAAACATATTCTTCTTCCCTATGCTTCTCTTTTTATATTTGGGGAAACGATCTACTCATGCTCCATGGTGATTCAACCAATTTGGTATTTCTTCCTGTTCTCTTTCTCCTTTCCAACCCTTTCCCCTCTTTCCTCTATCTCTTTCTACCATATCAGTCAGCTGCCATCTTACACGCAGCCTTTGAGTCTATCACCAAATGCCTGATACATCCTACCAAATAAACATATTTTTGCTGAATAAACAAAAGGATAAAAATCCCTAAATATAAGGGAACTAGACTTAGAATCATAAGTTTGTATGTTTCTAGCCTATATAGAAGGTGAGAGATTACAAAATAATAATCAGAAGGATTATATTCTGTGCCATTAATTAGAAGGCTTTTGGTGTTGTCAGTTTCCCCAGGACTATATTGTATGCACGTATTTCTGCATTCTCTCTATCCAATCTCAGTGTTACAAGAATGTGTGCGCGCACACACACACACACACACATACACACAAATCATTTGTGAATTTCAGTGACCTTAATTACTCAGCTAAGGATTCAGGCAGCAGAACACACCAGCACTTCTATAGATGTTCAGATTTGCTCAGGTAGGGCTCCTACCTCCTTAGCTCAGCTTTTCATGGCACTTTGGTATTCCTGAGGTGCTTTGCTATTAGTTCCACTCTTCAAAATATGCTGAAGTCCTGGATGCTGGGTTGGATTTGGTTGTATAGTGAGGGTATGCCAAGGAGTTGGTTTAGTTCACCTACCAAAGATTAGATGACTCTTTTATACCCAAGAACCTTGTGTTTATCTGCATGGGAACAGTGCCTGGGAGCCAGAGAGAGAATTGACTTGTGATCATTTTTGTCTACAGCCATAATCACATAGAGCCTTGTAATGCCTTTAACATCCAACCTCTCTGAGTGCTTTGCAAGGTGGGCCAACTCTGGTCACCAGCTCCATGGCTTGAGGACCCAGCCCCTTGACCTAGATACAGTGGGCTAATCATTACCAGTGGAAATGACTGGACCAGCTGGGTTCCAATCATGGCTTACTTCTATGTCTTGAATTGAAAATCTGTTTTAGATACAAAACATATGACTTTCCTATTCAGTTGAGTGGCTGGTAGTTTTACAATCCTCTGCCTATTTGATGAAGAGAAAGATAAACACTTCTGTCATGGGGATTACCCGCAGGCACTTCATGGATGCAGAGAAATAGGCAGTAGCTCCTCTGGAGTCCAGCTCACTGGCTCATGTCCTTCTACAGGTGCTTGTTAAGCATCTATTAAGTGACCATAATACTGCCAGGTACTGAGAGGAATCCAAAGGAGAAAAGAGACAGGATCTTCATCTGAAGAGATCCACCCAACTCATTTCTCACTTGCTCTTTGCAATTTGAAGCTGAAATAAACCATTTTTAGACTACAGAAGTTTGAAAGAATCTTAGTGATAAGCTCCTAAAATTTGTATATTGAAAACATCCCAAAGGGTCAAACAATACAGTTTATTCTGTCAACCATGAAAGTAGAACTTGTAACTTGAATATCTTTAAAAACCAATGAAAACCAATTAATGATAATAATTTAATTATAGTAATATACCAAGTGCTATGTTCTTTAATATTAATAACTAAAAAAATAGCATTTACAGTTTTGTGATTTTTTTCCCCCTTAAAATAGGAAAACAGTATTATATATATTTCATTTAGAAGATGGATATCAGTTTTCCCTTCGGGTTAGAATACAGAGGAAATAACTGCAGGCTGCTCCTATCACAGGATAGCCAGAGCTGGAAGGCATTGTAGGGTCATCTGGCCAACCTCCCTTCCTTCTTATGGTGAAAGTACTTCAGAAGGGAGGTTATTCTCTGTCCTCATCCCATCTACCCCAGCCTCTTCCCAAGAGGGGTGCTGTTCAGACCTGGCACTGAAGGTCTGTAGGGGGTGGAGCTGATCCTCAGGGACCGGATGTTAAGGGTGGCCATGATGCTCTCTGTGTCGACCAGGATCTGGCTGCTTACTGCCTTGGGTGAAGGGGCTAGGATAGCACACATGGAGCAGTCCTCTATGTTGACCGCACGCAGATCCCCAGAATAGAGTGCTGATCCCTAATGAGACAAAACAGGGTGGAGAAAGGACTTGTCAGGTGGTGGGATGGGATGTTAGGGCTCATGGTGAGTGATGTGATTTTCAAGCTAAAGTCTCTCCAGGTTCCAGCTTGATTTTAAAACTTAGTTACCAGATATCTGACACATTTGTCTTATCATTTATTAGTAGCTTATTGTGAATACAAAGAGTGATCAAAATACATGGTGAATGTTTACAATTTAAAAATTTATTACAGAAAAACACACACTGTCATTAATACCCCTCAAAATACTCTCCCCTGCTTGGGAAACACTTGTCCTATAGTCCTTGCCACTTTCTGAAGAGTTCTGGAAGTCTTCTTCTGTGGTTGTCCTTAGTTGTGCTGTCCTGGCTGCCTCAATATTCTGAAATGATTCAAGTTGTTTACTTTTCATGGTCATTTTGATTTTGAGTAAGAGCCAGAAGTTGTACAGTGCCAGATCTGGTGAGTAAGGTGGATGAGGACACAATGTAATGTTTTTACAAGACTGCCTCTCTGTTAGATGGCACTAAGCAGCAGAATTTACTATATTTTTTGATCGTATCTTGGAAGATGCTCACAAAAAAGGATCTGCAAAACTGCTTCAGAAAGTGGCAAGAACAATGGGATAAGTGTGTTTAAAGTGAGCGGGTGTATTTTGAAGGGGATTAATGACAATGTGTCCTTTAATAAATTTTAAAAATTTCAATATTCACTTTTTACTATACATCATACATTTCACAGACTCTTTCCAGAGAGTGTGTTTGAATGAGACAAAGGAGAGTGGAGTGGTATAGGACTACATAAATCTATTTCATTGACTCCAGTGGAGAAGAGAAATACAGTAAGAGTGACAATGGCAAGGTAAAAATCAGAGAAAGGAGCAGTAATGGCTCTAAAGGAGAATTTCACTCCCCCGCCATCTTGCTGGTAGAACACCCTGTTTGTACTCTCCAGATAAATTTGCAATGTGTAAGTTACTTCTTTCCTTTGGTGCAGAAACAGGGGTAAATCTGTCCCCACCTTCTGGAATCTTGGATCTAATATTGGTAATTTTTAACATTAGCTGGCTTTGGAGACTTTGGGTCATTTTCTTTCTTCCTCTGTATGGACTGAAGCAAGGAAGATGGAAATTGGAGCTTTATAGCGGTTTTTTTTTTTTTTTTAAAAAAGTAAATGGAATTTGCTTTTTGAGAATCATTTTTGAGAATCAAGTTGGAAAAATATTCCTTCCATATTGCCAGCATTATTTCATAAAACTTCAAATGTTCTGGTGCATTTCACAGTGCACATAATGGGCTTTTCATCCTGGGAAATGGCAACACAGATTGAGAAAAAAATTATGATCATTAGATGCAAATATAATTGTAACTACAATGCCACATACTCATAATGGATCCTGTCTTTGTCCATTTTTCTGCAGCCACACCAAGCTACCACGGACTGGGTAAATTATAAAGAAAAATTTATTTCTCATAGTTCTGGAGGCTGGGAATGACTGCGTCTGCTGAGGGCCTTCTGGCTGCCTCATAACACAGCAGAGGGAATCACATGGCCAGGGGGTGCACAAGTGAGAGGACGGGGATAGACTTCATCTCTTACCAGGAACCCACTCCTACCATAACTCCCTCAACTTCATGGTAATGGCATAGATCCCAAGGAGGTGAGGCTCTCATGACCAAATGACCATGCTACTGATTTATGATGGCAATCAGGCTCCAACATAACTTTTGGAAGACACATGCGGTTTGAAAACCACAGAAGACACTTTTCTCAAAGTTGTGAACCCAATTCCCTCTACTTATACACTTAAAAAGGACCCTGTGGCACTATGCATTCTCTATAAGAAGTCTCCAGAAAAGAGGAAAAAGACCACAAAGAGTAGTTGGTATTACCTTAGGTTGAGCCATTAAGTTAGAATCAGTCTCAGGAAAAGAGAAACTAAAAAGTAGATTTGGATAAAGATAAAATAATAAAGCAGTTTGAGCATAAACTCAAAAGCCACAATATTTAGGCTTAAATCTTACTTTTGCCTCTTACTTGCTATGCAATCTTGGGAAAGTTATTTAGTCTTTCTTTGCTTAAAGTTCTTAACCTTCAATGTCTATCCTCTAGCATTATTTTGAGGGAGAAATGAACTGATATAGGCAAAATGTTTATCACAGTTCCTGACACCTAGTATGCAGTGTACAATTGCAAGTTATTGCCATAATTATCAACATTAGTACTACTCATAATATTATCATTATAAATATTCACTATTCCTTATGTGGTACTTACAGGCATTATATATATGCGGGGAAAATTCCAGAGAAATTGCCACTCTCTCTGCAGGTAATCCAGAGACCCAATGAACACAATGTCCTTCAGCTCCTTCCGAGTGTAGTTACTGGATCTCAGTGGCATGACAAAGTTTCGAAGCCCTATCAGGGCTGAGTGGGCATCTCCAAATACGCATGCTACAACGTGGTTTTGAAACTCATGCTTTGACTTGTCAGTTCGTTTCTGAGGATAAGCAAGGGGCAGAGTGGGGGGACTTTTATAGAGGAAATGAAAGACAGCCCCCCAAAGGTAATTCCTTCCTCTCACCTTCATATTTCCAGTAGTAGTACTTTCATGAGGTTAACAGAATTTTTCAAATTGCTTATTATTATGGAACTTATGAACCAGTAGTACAATTATAACATTTTCTTTATTTTGTGGAATGCCTTCTTCTTTTACTTCTTTGAAAAAATTTCTATTTGCCTGGGATGAATCAACTAAGATTCAGATCAGCTTCATTACTCAGGGTATAAAATCATTGCAGCATATGGGGACATTTTTTTCTCATTTTCATTATATGTTTTTAGCCTTATATGTGCTATAGCATGATTAAATAAAAACTGTGACATTCTAAATTCTATTTCTAAACTATGTCTTCTAGAGAACTCTGAAAATTATATTAAGTTCTGCAACATGTTGCAATATTGAGTGGTTTTTCATACAATTGTTTGAATCAGGAAAAACTTTTTGCGTTTCAAGAATAGTTAAATATTGGTAATTTCACATAGTTCAACCTAACACACTGAACTGATTGGATAACCTGAATCAAGGAAATTTGCCATGAAAATACATAAAAGATATGGGAAGGCTATAAAAATTCTGTTTGATCCCAAGCATTTGAATATGTCTCATACTACTAGTAGCATTGCTGATTTTTAACAGCATGAGTAGAATTCTAAATTGAATACAAAATAATACATGAGATATATACTTAGATTTGGACTCTCCCACATTCAGAGAGATTGATAAACATAATAAATGTAACTGAAAAACTGGTATTTGTGGCTTCTTTCAGGGCCTGGGAAACATTTCCTCTTAGGGAGCTTGGATGTAATAGAGTGGTGAACATGGAGCCAAAAGACTTAACTTTGTATTTTTTTCTATACTTGGGATCAAACTCTGGACCTTGCACTTGCAAGGTAGGCAATGGCACCACTGAGCTAAATCCCTGGCCCTTAACCTTGTATTCTAGTTCTGTCCTTACCAATGAGAAGGAACAAATCATTTTAATCTCTCTGATCCTCAATTTCTTTATGTTTAAAGTGGTTAAAAATTACAATAGATTTTGGTGTGGAAATTAACATATTGAAACCATGGTGCTCGACATTAACAATTGTTCAGTAAACAAATTTGAATCTTGTTGGGACACTTGAAAAATGGTAGAGAACAAGTTAAATATATTTAAATTTCACTATGTATACGTTCTATACTCTCAGGCATGTAAAGACTCAGAACCTTTCAAATGGATATATCATTTTCATTTAGGCCAATCCTTGGCTAAGATAAATAGCAAGCTCTATAAAGCAGGTGTTGACAAAATCTAACAGGATAAATGAGTAAAATCCCCTATATCAGCAATTAGAGTTGATCACATTAGAAGATACTGGGAAGTGCTATGTTTCCAAGGGTCTCTCCTTGAGAGAGGAAATAAAGCTCTCTACTTGTCTGGAGAGCTTTCTTGGAGAGTGATATGAATCTTAACCAAATCTATTAAATAATTGTCTCTAGTTAACCCGATTAGTTTTAAGTTGAATAATGAAGACTAACGGTATTTAATGTAACATGCCTGAAGTCCAACAATTGCTCTTCTGAGCAGAACTAAATGATTAGAAGCAAGATACATGCCAGAATACATTTATAGGGAAGCTAGAGAGGCAATTTCTCCAACAAACTGTGGCACAAAACTGTCTCCCAATTAAGAAAGATGGTGGCTTTGGGGAGAAAGAAGAGAATGTGCTATTTGTTCCTGGGAACTTCAACTGAATACTTCCACTGGAGCCTTCTGCAAGTGGAACCAGGTTCTAAGCCTCTTGAATTTTGCAGTTTGGATAGTTATCTCTTAGAGCACAAATTTCAAAACTCAGCATTTCTAAAGTAGGCCTTGGAAGTGTAACAAAAGATTCAGTTGCTGTTCTGAACTATATTCCACACTGAGTATCGTAAGGGAAGTAGCTATAATGGCAACTTGTCTGTGTGATTAATAAATACGGTCTAATAAAATGTCTGTTAATTATTTATTTATTTATGGTCTCTTGGATGCCTCAATCTGCACCCAACTTCTGAGCCTTTCTAAAGATTTTCCTCCAATTGAAAACATTTTTGGCTTCCTGTTCAACCGATGTTAATTTTGTGTAGTTTAGAATAAGACATAATTGCTAAAATGGTAAGTTTCAGCAACCCTAATAGTCTTCCAGCAGATATGACAGCTCTGACAATTTTATGCTTCTGATCAAATGATTGATAATACTTTTACAAAAATTGGAACATATTCTGTCAGGACACTGGTGCTGTGCCATGAGGATTGTGTGTGTGGGGTGTGTGTGTGTATGTGTGTGTGTGTGTGTTTGTGTGTGTGCGCGTGCGCAGGCCAAGTAGAAGAAATGAACTAAACTACTTTTGAAAAGCAAGAAAGTAATTATAATTATCAATTAGCCATAAATGAGAAAATTCTATAGGGCCTATACAGCATGCAAGCAATATCTTTATTAGCTAATTTTGGCAGCTATGCCTTGTAAGGAAAACCACTGAAATTATACTTGAGTTTTAACTCTGCAGAATGGCAATAGATGAGGATTCAGAAAACACATATTAGAGCCTATATTAGGATATGTCTTTTTTATATTCCAATTGCTCACATTTCCATGAGCTGAGTTAGTTTGGCTCCTAGAGAGGAGGGATAGGGACAGAACCTCCGCTATCTACAAGGCTTCACCCAAAGTTGTTTGGGGTTGAGGTGGGAGATGTTTAAGAGATATATTTTGAGCTTGTGTATTAAATATAAACATAGTCAGCTTTTAAAAAATTATAAGAAATAAAAAAATTTAAACTAATAAGTTAGAGAAATGCTTGTGTACTTGTTTGTTATGGCACTAGGATTGAACACAGGGCTTTTGCACTGAACCACATCCCCAGTCCCTTTTAAATTTTTGTTTTGTTTTGTTTTGTTTAAGACAGGTTCTTGCAAAGTTGCTAAAATACCCAGGCTGGGCTCTAGGCTTGAGATAGCCTCTAAGAATGTTCAAATTACAAGCATATGCCACCCCACCCAGCTGAAATGCTTTTTTATTTTAAAATAAAAGAACAACTGCAAAGGGCTTAGAAATACTAACTTTCCCAAGTGCACTTATATTAGTTAGATTTAATAGCAAAGCTTATTTCATGAGAACATTATTGTAAATAATTAAATGTCTAAAGGCAGGGTTAGTAGCTGAAAATATCTAAGTGTTTTAAATCTCAGCATATCATCCACAAAGTCTTTGTCAAATGTCACATAGATTAAACTGCACATCATTTATATGGCTGGTGAGGTATCTTTTTCCTTCCAAATTTGGTTTACAGAGGGAAATCACAGGTGCTTATCGTTATCAGCAGGACATCCTGCACCCCCAAGAGATGCTTTATTTTATTTAAATATGATACAAGGTCACCTACCAAAATCACCTTGTCCAAAGGAGTTGTTTTGGACCAGTGAAACATGCCACTGCTGTCAAGCTGGTCAGGATCTTGCTCCATATCATCTAGAAAAGTCCTAAATAGGGAGAATGGAGTCAGTCTGAGGATATTTGGGGTTCCTGGGTAGCAAAGCCAAGGCGTAAAATATGATAGAGCCTTGAGCCCAAAGTGGAGAGCAATGTAAGGAGAGAATGACTGCAAGCCTAAGACTCCAGAATAAGGGCTCAAGTCTGAAGGGTGCAGGGAGCTGAATTCCCAGACTATATCATAGCTGGAGACATCCTGAGCACTCGGGGAAGATTCTTTTTACCTTACTTTTATGTGCTTCAAAGGTTCTTATTTCTACTCTTCATTTCGCTACTATCATAATGTTACTATTGCTTGGCAGAAACATGAGTAGTATTTTGGGCACCACAATCTAGAATTTAAAAGGCAGTGAGAAGTCAAATCATGGGCAGCACCTTCTTCCTTAATCTGGTTTTCTCCTCTCTTCTTTCCATATTTTTTATGGGTCCCCACTGAAACCTCCAGATTTATTAAATGCACTTTTCAGTCTTTGCAGCTTTCATCAAGGGTCTGCATTTTCCTAATCTTTGCTCTGATCCTCACCCAATTTTGGCCAAGGCTCCCTGACCCCATACATTATAACTCCACTCAAATCCAAAGGGAAGCTTGTTAGAGACCAGACAAAATGTTTCTAGATACACAGAAAGTTCAGGACTAGAAAGAATCTAGAAAGTCCATAGAATCTAGGCCTTGGCTGCAAAAACAACCACTAAACACAACACAGGTGGTTTCTCACCCCATGTGCTCTTCACTCAGGTGAATAGTACCTCTACTCCACACAGCCACTCAGAGCCTTGGGCAACAGAAGCTAGACTACCTGCAGCTTGCTGGGTCACCAGGCAAGGGAAGAGGAAGGAACTAAACAATCAAGCCAAGGTTGTATTGGCCTGGTCCAAAATAATACCATTATTTCTTGTCAAAAACCAGCTACACGGCTCCTGCTGACTTTCAGGGAACTGGGGAATATGGGAAGCAATTGGGATATCTGGTGAGCATTTCCATCTCTGCCAGAGTTTAAAGACTTTCTCCCTTATTTGATAGATACAAGAAAAGAGATGACAAGTTGTACAGACGGATCTTCTTGACCATAATGCTGAGATAGAAGTTACTAGTGTTCACAATATCTAGTTCTCCTTTCCTTCCTGAGGACCTAGACTCCTAGGTGGAGCCACAGGATTAGGTGGAGCCACAGGAGCCACAGGAGCCATGGGATTAGTCCTGTCCACTGAGATGTGAGCCACAATGACTGAGGCAGTAAAAAGCACCTGTGGGACTTCTCGACTCTCTCCTGACCTGCTGTAGCTCTAGATGATCAGCCTAGATACATCGTGCTTATGTGGAGTAGTGCACCCTTGCTTTGTAGACCCATGTTATACACAGAAATAAGTCTCAGTCATGCTAAGCCACGGAGCCTTCGTGCTTGTAGCACCATATAAGTCCATCCTATCATACAAACATACCTGTTCCCTCTACTGGACCCCTCCAATACCATCCCATACTTATTTGATTGAGTGATTAATTTAAAAATTCTTGTTACTGTCCCCTGAAGTAACTTAGGGGACATACCATACTGTGTCACAGTACAGATTTAACCCTAGAAATCTATGCACTCTCCTGTGAGATTTTGCTATCCCTCCTAGGAGACACGCAATCTATTGCTGTCTGTTCTGGAGGGGTAGGAATTTTCCCTGCGAATTAAAATTGCTTGTTATTCAATATCTGCCTCAGTGACCCAGGCTCCAACCTAATGACAAGCAATTTTTACTCTTCTCAACTAGGTTAGTTTCTATCCTAAGTCATAATTTTTTAGATAAAAGAACTTACTGGAATTTGAAGTTTTAGACCTAAAGTACTGGGAAAGGTAGGTAACGGGAGCAGAGAAGCCTGAATAGGGAGGGTGGGGCAGTGGAGAAAGGTTTGGAAAAGCAGAGAGTAATTACTAAGGAGATTGGCCAGGATCTTAAGCAAAATCCTTTGACTCCACCTGCACTAAGACCTAGCTACAAATTTAGTGGATTTCCCGAGTTTTAGGCATTTAACTAGTCAGAAGATGTTGTAACATAAGCCTCTAGTTCAGCTTAAACGAAATGGATTACCTTGTTCATTTTAGTTCATGTCCTTTTTGTGGTTTCCATGTCCAAAATTCATGAGCCCCAACACTGAGTTCTAAGAGCCACACGGGCTCCCTCAGCTGTACTAGACAGGACTGTGGTGATGGTTTTATGCCAAGGTTGGTAAAGTTTCTCAACAGGAAACATACCTAAATTCTGAGTCTAGCTTTGACTTTTATCAGGATTTGAAGAACTAGCTGTGTTATCCTTTACAGACCCTCTTATCTCTCTGTGAGTTGTTTTTGGACACTCCTTCAGATTTTTAAAAACATTTATCTATGTAATGCATCCAAATTGATGTATCCAAGTTGATGGTGACTATCTTTCTTGTATCCTTTGAGGACAATTTGGAAATTGCTGTCTTCTAAAGTGTGCAATGATGGCTACTACTTCCTTCTGGTGGCTTTTTCTGTTTTTTTCCCCACTTTTCTTTTTTCTCCGCCTATCTCACTCCCATGATGAATGAAGAGTCCTTGGTCCAGTAAGTAAATACAAATGGAAGATATCTCCCAAGCACACTTTAACTTGACTCAGAATAGCAAATCAATCACTGTGTATTTTTCTATCATAATAAAAGCATGATCTATGTATACAAGCCATCACAGACAACATTTTTCTTCATTCTGATGTTACAGAAAACAGACATGCCTTAGAGGAAACACCTGTTAGAGACCTGTACAGAAGAAAAGGCTAGAAGAGACCCACTTCATCATAAAGGCAACCATCTGGTGTCTTTGCCAAAGCAAACCTCATGCAATTTAGATCACCTTCTTCAAAAAACTTTCCTCTTTCACATGCTTTGAAAATGATATAATCCTTGCAGAAATATACCTTCCCAAAGAGACCAGTAAATCATTTCTGAGAATACTTAGTTCTAAGTGGTCCTGAAACTTGGGAACAAAGAATAGAATATAAAGGCTGATGAGACTGAAGGAAAAGGTGGCCATGAGGCACCATCCAAAGGACTGAAGGAAAAGGCAGATCCTAATCACAGATGGAAGTCTGTAGGTGGATGGGGTCTTTGTATGTGGGAGAGGCTGGCAAACAAAGCAGTGGGAGATGTCTGGAATGACCCTCTCCAGAACACGCTGGGATGAGGATAGGGTTGGCTCCCTGGTAACAAAACATGCTTCTTACTATTCAAACACAGCATGTACCTTTTGCTTGGGAACACCCAGGTGGCACTGGATCTTGAAATATGCTCAGAGTCAGGGCTCTAGCTTCCACCTTTGGAACCTGGTAGATCAAATTTACCAGGGGAGAAATGCTTTGCAGCTGGTGTGCTTGTGAATGTGTGGTGTGGAACAGGAGTGAGAAAGCTTCCAGCTTTCTTTGCTGATGCCTGCCTTTGGCTATGTGGCTGTGCATGGAGCTGATGTCTTGAGGGCACATGCTTGAACATGTCCTGTGTAAGGAAGGCAGCTCTTTCCTCTATGCTTTCTGGAGTCATTCTGAATAGAGTTATTCTCACACAGTCATCACAACTTATCCTGTGTGAATCCTATTACATAAAGGAAAATATAAGGACCACATACTTTTGTTTTTCAATGGTAGCATCTGATAAGAGAGACTCAATTTGTGAGGTGAACCTCTATTAAGGAGGTACATTCGGTTTTATGGTGCCAGATCAGGCGGTACATTTCCAAGGATATCAACCTGCTGTCATTATTTCCTCCAATTACAGACCTGACTCAGATTAATTGAAAATGATCTGATGATGGATGGAAATCTTCTCTCACAATGCCTATCGGAAAGTTTAAGAAGCATCTACAGTTTCTTTTCCTCTTTTGCAAGCCTCTTTTTTAAATGTGTTAAGAAATCCTGGCTTATGACCAACCATTCCATTTGAAATCTCCATAAAACTCCATAGGCAGCTTGTAAATTATTAACAGAAGGATTTCTCTGCTGAATGTGAGTAGTATTTTGTTGTTGTTGCTGCTGCTGCTGTTCAGGACTTGAGTTATACAAAAATAACAAGTTTCATAAAGTCAGAGAATTGGGAATAAAAGTCCTCTGGCTGAATTGGGAAGGAGGGGCAGAATGTGTATACTGAAAGTTTTGGTTTTATCTTTGGAAAATCCATTGCATGCCTCTTGAAAGTACTGGTCAAGTTCCTACCACAAGAAGAGGGAAAATCTTCAGTCCCAGGTTGCCTTTGATGGTATTGAGAATTTTTATCTTTAAGGCTACAGTTGCCCTCTCTCTAATGACTTAGCCTATAACAACAAGGCTATACTTGAAATTACTTGGAAATACTTATTATTACCAATTATAACTATCAGTTTTTGTATATGGAGAAAATCATCTCCTGCTCCTAGTCTCTCCCTCTCTCTTCTTCCCTCTGTCACATTCGCACATGCACACATGCACATGCTTGCACACACACACACACACACCTATACAAATATACTATGGTCAAATATCAGAATATGAACCTAATTTTTATGATCACATTACGATTTCATTTTCCTGGGTTTCACCTGGTTGTCATTTATTCATTATAAGATAAAGAAACTTGGGATTTAAAAGAATGGATACTTTTCAAAGTGCCCCCGAGAACTATGTATGAGCAAGCTGAAAAGGGATCTTGGGCTCTGAGCAACTTCTGGGACCAAGCGACCAGGGAACGCTCTCAGGAAGGACAGTACACAATCAGCCTTTCTGGCTGAAGCTGTGGGTGATTGCTTCCTTTTCCAAGAGAAGTGGAAAGTGAAGCCTGGGCTCTGTGTCTGTGCCCAGCTTGGCTGGTGATCCTTCCTGATACTCCTTTCCTGAGTGAAGTAGGAGAAAGCCCACTGTGAAATCTCACAGGACTGGACATTCATTGAGAGCAGAAACTGAGGTACAAAATTCTCTTGGGTGATGTCTGCAGAAACCTTAAGAGAAACCATTTTGGAAGAAGGAAACATGAAATCCTCTGTCTGCCAGCTAGGGGTGACCACCTGTTCTAATTCTGGTTTAGTTGGATGATATTGGAGTTTCCCATGACATGAGACCTTTGGGGCTATTTTACTGCCAAAATAGATGTCTCCCTAATAATTTGAAAAGCTTCCAGGGAGGGAGTAATAGAGGGGAAAAATATACTTAAATCATTATGCCTGGAAAAGCTGCCACACACTGCTCAGAGACATATTCACTTCTATGTTTACAAATGAGTTTTTCTGATGCTGAATGGAACAGAGGAAGCTTGGTGTTCAAAGCCTGGGATGTTTTAAGACGACTGCGTTCTAGTGAATTCTCTGTCTCTCCTGGTTCTTTGCTTATGCAAAGTTTTCATAGAGTCACTAAGGAATTATAAATTTTAATAATAAAGAATGTTGATGTAAAAGTCCATGTGTAACTGGTATTTTTTTTAAAAGAAGTGTGAGAAAATATAGGGAATCAGGATAATCTTTCATTGTAAATAGGAGAATGCAAACTGTGTTCTAAGGCAAAGCAGATCAGCTGTGAGGAGAGTGCTCTGTTTGCTTTTAAATGCTGCTATATAGATGAAGTCTAGCAAATACATGGCCTCTGTTCTCAATGTCCACTATTTACGATTTCCACCATGACATTTTTTCTGTTTTCTTGCCTGGAAGTTAGATACCAAGTCAGGGTGTCTCCAGCCAAGGTGAAGGCGCGAATAGGTTGATGTTTCTACTAGATAAACCTGTGTCTGTGCTTGCAGTGAAGCAGCTCTGTTAAGTTTGCTTTATTTTTGATGAGAGAAAATTGACAGCTTTTTTTGGAGGGCATGTTCTGTGAAAACCTGCATGTGGGCATTTCAGAATCTAAATTGTTACCAGACCAAAGATCAGGGAGAAAGATAAAAAGACAATTTCCTTCTTCCTTGTCCATTCCCCAGATGGACCCTCATTTAAATCCCTTTATATTTCATGGATACTGCAGTTGGGAGTTGTTACAAAGTGAGAACAAATGAGACACGACCCTGAGCAGCAGGTACCTTTAATAAAGGCCAGACTCTGTGCCCTGGGCAGGAGACTGAAACCCAGGGCATATCTCATATCTCCTGAGAATCATTTCCTCAGCTGATCTTAGCATAAGGTTGCACTTTTTAGGTGATCTTTCCCATACTCCCCAACGCTTTCTAAATATCAAATGACAGAAAACATACAGGTTGATCTGAAAGAAAAATACCCCCAAATCTGTTTAATGATACATAGTTTTTTGTTGTTATTCAATGGACTAGGAATTCAACAATTAAAACTTTTAAATATATAATATATTACTGAGACAAATGCAAATCTTAAGCAAAAGACTTTTTCTTTTTGATGGGATATGGATGTAGAAGTTGGAGCATAGAATATATGAAAATTACCTCACTTTTCATTAAATTGATATACTTCCCAAGGTTTTATGGAATTGAGCCCAGGTCAGAGATTAACATGACATAAATGGTTTCCTTGTGCAGGATAGTGAGAGGCTTGCCTTGGAAAATTACTGAAAATAATATTTCCCAAAAGAAATTGAGACTGGAAACAATGGCATTCACCGAATGTTACCGGTGTGTGTGTGGTGTGTGTATATGTGTGTGTGTGTGTGTGTGTGTGTATGTGTGAAGGAGAGAGAGAAAGAGGGTTGGGTATCAAAGTGGAAGGAAAATTCTGCAGAGGAAATCACAGTAATTCCAGAGTACCAATGAATACTATGGATAATTTTCCCTAGAAATAGGAAGTGATTTGTGAAGTCTTCTTTATCCATATTGCTTAGTTTCTCTGAAATCCCCGTTGGTTGAATGTTGAAATGAAAACAAAATAGTGTACTGGTGATTATGGATTTTTGGAAATATTGGAAGGATCTGATGATGTGTTGAGGACCACAGACGTTTAAGATTTCCTTGCATCTGGAAGCTATCAGTGGTGGGGAGCCTGTGAATGCAGGCATCCTGAGTGTTAGTGTTCTTTACTTAGCACCATGACATGTCAAGCCGCAGTGGGGATAATGGAGATGGAGGCCATTTGGGATCACTCTTGACATGGAGCCCTCCTCCTGCTTGGTGTGTTACTGCCATGCTTTGATTAAAGATGAAAAGTTAGAATTACAGGTCTCTGATGGGGCAGAAGAAGGTTGTAGTTAGTATTCTTTAACAAAAGACGTGATCAAAGTTGAGTTGTTATTAGGGATGAAAGGTGAGAGCCAGGGATTTTTAGTGGGAGGTAGAAGAGGAGTCACAGGGTGAGATGATAGTGAGACAGCATGAGGTTGCTTGCTTCGATTTCCCTATGTTTTAGTTCTTTAAATTAAAGGTGAATGAAAACAAAAAGGGATAAACAGAATATTCATCCTGCTCTGTTTACTTCTCATTTGAAGTTCAGGTTTCGAGGCTCATTAAGCCCTTCACTTTCCTTAAGTGCTACTCTACAAATGACATTCACGTCTGAATTTCTTGAAGCTGTGGATATTATATCAAGATACCATTTGGATGCTCCATCTATTACTTTAATGCCCCAGCATGGGCTTTTGAAGTAATTTATTTCCATTACACTGTTGTTTACTTAGTTGCTGCTATGGGAGGTGGGGGAGAGAAAATGAATATGATTTTATAAGCTTTGTGAGGACTTTAATACAATGTAATAATTACCACCAAACACAATCAAATACACATACAACTTTTCTCAATGAGATTCATTCATATGCCAAACCTAAGTGGCCATGCCATGGAACCAATCTACATGTTGCTACATGGGTTTTTGACTTGGATCTTTTATTTTTATTCTTTTATTTCAATTTATTAGTTCATGTTGTGATACATAATAAACAGATTCATTGTGAGAAGTTGGTACATATGCGTATCACATCTCAATCCTTTTTATTTCCCCTTGCCCCGTACCTTTGCCTCACCCATACACCATCACTCCATCCCTAGATTCCCTTCCCATCTTCAAAAGGTCTTTTGTGTTATTTCTCACAACAGGGACAAAACCAATCTTTTGTCCACCATTAGTTATCCAACAGGAAAAAGAATTCCTCCCATTGCCATTGCAGGCCAAATGGAAGATCCAAAATTATGCATTGTAAAGGTTTTCAGTAAGCAACTCTTTTATAGACTAAAATAAATTTGCATCCGTGCAGATCAATATTAATGCAAACAGAAGTAATATTTGCCTTCCTAGATACCAGATTTTTTACTACTTTGTAAGTAATATGTTTTTCTATCATCTCTTTTCCATATCAAAATATCCACAAAAATAGACTTTCAGTATATCTGAGGTCTTATTATTCCATGAAAGAATAAAAAATTGTGTTCTATGAATTCTTTTTTCACCCTTTTCCATTTGACCTCTCATAGAAATTGTCTTTCATTCAGCATTGAGAGAAAATGTCTAACAGCAACTACACAAAATTTTAGGTGCCTTAGTGGCCTGAAATTCTACATTTTCTTTATTTTGATTCCTTTATCTTCTATATTTTGCTTTTGATTCAGTGGAGAATTACAATTCACAATTAAGGGTCAATTGCTATGTATATGGGCATTCCTTATTTATCCCTTCATTTCCCAGTTCTTCCAAGCCTTTTAATATAAACTCTATATAGTTTTTTTAGTAATTGTTCAGGATAATAGTCATTACATTCACCAAATTACCTTAAAGTTCATCTTTACAGATTATTTTGAGACATCTGATATGCTGGTCAACTTAACTATCTGGAACAAGATTGGCAAAGTTTTTTATTTGCACGGCCCGATCATACATATTTTAAACCTTGAGGCTAAGAGTCCACACTGATATTATGTAGGTGATTATATAACAAGACAGAAAATTAATTTTCACACATATATTTCCATATACATACTTACAGTATAAAAATGTAATACCAATAATAGTTTAGTATTTGAAGCTCCCCTAAAATCTGTATTCACAAAAAGTATGACCTAATTTGGTTTGACCCTGAACTTGCTCAGTTGTAACAACCATTTCTTTTGGGACAATTTTCAAGAATAACCAATAGCAGTTGTATAAAATTGCAGATACCCGAGGCAAAAATAATAGTGTGGCAAACAGAAGAATGGCCAAAATCCTTAAAAAGAAAGGCTAGAGAGTGGGAAGTCCATAAGAAACTTTTAAAAGTTTTGAAATATTAATTCTAGTAATCTTAAAACACACACACACATACATACACACACACATACACACACACACACACACACACATACACACACACAAATCTGCAGAGCTGATCCAAATGCCTATGAAAGACCAGAGATATCCCCAATCTCTACCTGACCTTGAAACTTGGCACACAAAGTAAATCAAGGCAAAGACAGAGATGTAAACTTCTGGAGTGTTGAATTAATTCCCTAGTAGGCACACTGAACCCATGGGCAGAGGCAAAGAAACTTACTGGTTCAAAGCTTAAAAAGAAACTCAGTGCAATCACAAAATTGAGTGAGTCAACTTGTGTTAACACACAACAAAAAATACAGACTTGAAAGAATTAGTTGGGGAAGGTTGCTAAATAACAGAACAGTAGGAACAATGTAACAACAGCAAACACAGAGGTGAGAAGGGAATAGAGGTGAGAAGGGAATAATTCCAGAATGACCCTATTACTAAAAATATCTGTCTTAATTATGAGATACAACAACAACAAAAATATTACCTACACATAGGATAAAAGAAGAGTCAATGTGAACTGTTCCCGAGAGAGGCCAGATTTTGGATTTCCTAGACAAAGACTTTAATTACAAGTACTTTGAAATCCTTGGGGCATTATTGTGGGTTACCATAGCCCATTCCATACTTTTCTAATGAAATTATGTACTTTAGCACCATGGTAGCTGGCTGTGCCTCTCAGCAGCTGTGCCTGAGGGATACGACAAAGCAATCTTTGTGTTTACCCACTTGGTATGGTGAATGGCAAGGTGTGTACACTTGTGCAAAAGTGTCAAATCGAGATTTTTGTCTACATAATGCCCCATGTAACATTTTTTGCATATGTATCCCTGAGCATCACGGGGGTAAAACACACCCATATCATTACTCTGTTCTGCAAATATCTAATTTGTCATAATGGAATTCAGTTGTAACTCACAGTAGCTGTGCATGAGGAAAGCAGGAACCCAGCTGTCCATTAATCCACTTGGCAGACAAATGGCAAGGTGGGTACAGAAGCACTACAGTAGCAACAGGTGAGTTTTACCTATGAAATGCTCATTTTGAATTTCTTGCATTTAGGATTTGTTTTAAAAATATTTACTTTAGATATTTTCTTTTAGAAGTAGCGCAATTCAGTACCATGGCACATGAAAAACCTGGGTTCTGTAGCTTTAGACAGTATATGCAAAAAAAAAAACAACCCTTCAAAATATATGCCCTGATAGATGCGAAGACATATACTTTCAGTTTAGAAATTTGTTCTGGAATTCAGCTACCAGGTATTTATTTGTATAGTAATTACCAAATGATATTGTTAATAGACTTGTTGCTTCCATTTCTCAAACTAATTCAAATGTGACATTTGACAATTGGTTTACCAGTTTCTAATTGATATTACATTTGCTAACAGAACACAAATTGAGCAGTGTAGGAACTGGAACAACAAAGCAGAAATTCAAAATGAAATGTTGCAATTTCAAAATAGAAAATTGTATTGTACAATCTTTGGATTTCAGAGTTACATTGGCCTCATATATGGTAAAGAGAAATGAACCACTACTGCTGATGTTAACATTGCACCACGATGGAAATATTGATAGGGAAACCTTGAGAAAACAGAAGCCTGAGATGGAAACTTTCTACAGCAAAACCAAAGGTAAAGTAGATGTTGTTGATGAGTTATGTGGCAATTATGATGTCACTCAAAACACAAAGCATTGGCCAGTGGTTGTGGTTTACTCAATCCTAAGCATGTATGGAATGAACAGTTTGATAGTTTACAAAGAAAATAACAAGTTCAAAATACCACAGAGAAATTTTCTTAGAGGATTGGGACTGGAACTCATAAGAGATCATTTAGAACAGAGGAAGAACAAAATGTTTCTGCCCAAGGAACTAAGCAAAAAATTGTGGACCACACTGTTGTAAGCTCACAGGTAACTACGTAGGTACATCACAAAGACATACAACAACAAAAGGAAAGCCAAAATGATGTCAGCTATGTCCTACAAAAAAACAGGAAAACAAAACACACATGCTATCAGTGTAAGCTAAACTTGTGCATGGAACATGCAGTTTTCATATATGAAGACTTACTTGGGTGTGACAGTTGAAGCACAGATTATTTTTGTTGTAGAGTTCTACTGGTATTTTCATTGTAGTTTATATAGGAATTTATTTCTGATGTTATTTTAGATTTTGTAAGCAAGTACACAGCTGATGAGAAAATATTAATGTTTATTCTAAATATGCAATACATATTAAGAATTTAATACTTTATTTTATTGATATTTTATGTTCCTGTTAAGTACACATTGTATAATATAATAAGAACCTCCTGACAAAACGGCAAGACCAATGAGATGTCAAGTATGTCCTACAAAAAAGACAGGAAAGCAAAACACATGTGCTATCAGTGTAAGCAACATGTGTCTATTCCACACATTGTTGTCATGTCTGAAGACTGCCTTAGGTGTAGTAACTGAAGGAAAGATTATTTTTATTGTAGAGTTCTATTGGTATTTTCATTGCAGTCATATAGGAATTTATTTCTGTTGTTATTTTTTAGACTTTGTAAACCAAAAATGGTTGATGTTGAAAATATTGATGCTTTTTTATAAACAATAAATATTAAAAATTTGTTACTTTATTTTTTGATATATTTTCCTGTTCAATACTCATAGTTTCATCTAATAAAACTCATAAAATTAATAATTAATGGAAATACCTCTAAAGAATTGATGTGGGTTTCATATACCCTTCAGTACGGTTCTTTTACACAAAATTACCGTGATGTGTTTAAAATACTAAAGAGAACTATGAAAACAATATACCATGAAATATAGACTATCAGTAACTACAATAACTAAGGAGAAAATTTTAATAGAGGTGCTCTACAATAGAACAGAATTGACAGAAGAAAGAATCAATGAACTTGACTATAGGTCAAGAAACATTATGCAGTCTGAGGAAAAGAAAGAAAAAATATTGGATAAATGGAGCTTCAGAAAACTGTAGGATAGAGTTGAGTGTGGTGGTATATGCTTAGAATGTCAGTACTCTTGGAAGTTGAGGCAGGAGAATTGCAAGTTCAAGCCCACCTTAAACTTGGGAGAGACCTTGTTTCAGTATAAAAAATAAAAATAAAAAAAGAGCTTATGATGTATCTTAGTGTGAAGGCCCTGGCTTCAATCCCCAGTATTACAAAAAACCAAAAAATATAAAACTCAACTGTACAATATCATCAAATGTACTGACACACATACAATGAAACTTCCAAAAAAAGAGGAGAGAGACAAGGCAGAAGAAAATATTTGAGTATATTATTTTTAGGCAAAAAAAGTTACAAAATTGATGACAACAGTAATCTATACATTTAAGAAGTTCAACAAACTTCAAGTTGAGTAATCTCTAATATAGTCATACCTGGATACATCATGATCAAACTTTTGTCAAGGGTCAAAGATAAAAAGAATTTTTTTTTAGTTGTTTTATTGGTACATTTTAGTTATACAATTTGTTTACATTGATCATTGGGTGTTTGTACCTGTACATGATACATCTTGGTTCTTATTTTTTTTCCCCATTACCTGTGCACCCTTCACCCCCTCCACCCTTTCCTATTTACATAAATTTCATTTCCATTT
>NW_004624780.1:6815253-6845731 GCF_000247695.1 Heterocephalus glaber
TTGTTAGGTTGATTCCTAGGTATTTCAGTTTTTTGGATGCTATTGTGAAAGGAATTGTTTGCCCTATTTCTCCCTCAGTGAGTCTGTTGTTTGTGTAGAGGAAAGCAATTGATTTTTGTGTGTTGCCTCTGTATCCAGCTACTTTACTGAATTTGGTTATTAAGTCTAGAAGACTTTTGGCAGAGTTCTTGAGGTTTTCTACATAGAGTATCCAAACAAATAATTTTTTAAAACTCACAATGAGATATCACTTCACATACACTTAGATGGCTGGATGAAAATGACAGGCAATAACATGTATTAGAGAGGATTTCAGTAAACAGATGTCTTTATACATTGTAGGTATTTTTAAAATAGTACACCTACTTTAGAAAATATTTTGGTAGTTCCTTAAAATGCTGTGCATAGAGTTAGCATTTGACCTAACAGTCGAACTTGTAGGTAACATATTTCCTACAGTAACCTGTGCACAAATACTCATTGCAGAGTTATTCATAAAATGAAACAACCCAAATATCTATGAACTGATAAGTGAATAAGAAAATGTAGTGCATCAATACAATGGAATACCTTTAGTAACAATAAGAAATAAGGAAATGGTATATTACAACATCATTCCTAAGTAAAAGAAGCTAGACAAAAAACCCACATATTGTATAATTCTGCTTCCTTCAAATCCCAATAGGCAAACCAAGAGAGGCAGAAAGTGGAGTGGTGATTGCCAGGATATGTGGGGTGGGGCAACTGGAAAGTGATTGCTTTGGTGATAAAACTTTCTTTGTGTGTAATGAACCCATTCTAAACTTTGGTAGTCATAATGGTTGTAAAACTCTATAAATAGACTTAAAATACAGATGTGTATGTTTTGGAGAGTGAATACCGTGCTGTTATGTCTCAATAAAGATTTGATTTTTTAAAAAAGTAGTCACAAGTAAGGAAAAATTATTGTATCTACTATTCATTTTCCTGTAAAGTCAAATTCTTCTGTATAATTCAATTAACTATATGTACTATAATATCATATAATTATTGACATTCATAATAATATTTGACAAATCTAGAAGAGGTTCAACTATGATCAGTACATTCTTTCATTAAAAAATCACAAATGTACTTTCTATGTTTCTACAATATTTCCATCTAAGTTTATGAAAACAATAATGATGTCCATTTAAGTAAGTTTAAGGCAAAGCTAAAGATAATGATTCACTCCAAGAGCTCTGACTTGATGAGATTGAAAATATTTTATAATTACTATGAATATAGATATTCCTTGACTCACAATGGGGCTGTGCCTTGATAAACCTGTCATAAATTCAAAATACCATTATGATGCAAATGCATTTAATAAGCTTAGGCTGCTGTACCTTCTAGCTCAGCAACACATGCCTCTGTGGATGATCTGCTATTATCCACGTGGCTCTGTGGCCACTGGAGGCTGCCCTCAGAGAGTACCACACTGCATATCAATAGTTGTTATTGGAAATGGTATTTTTTAAATTTAAAATTTAATTTTTGATTTTTGGCATAAACAAAAGAAATTGACTTTTGTATCCTAATTGTGTATCCCAGGACATTGCTGTAATCATTTATTAGTCGCGGGTGTTTTTAAATTTTATCTTTAAAAATTAAATATTTAGCAGTTACCCTAACAAGGAAGGAGAAAACCTGTACAACAAAAACTACAGTAGTCTGAAGAACATCAGACAAGATATCCAAAATGGAAATATATCCTCTGTTCTTGGATAGGCAGAACTAATACAGTCAAAATGGCCACGTTTCAAAAAAATGATATATATATATGATACATATTATATCATATATCATATATTAGTATAATTATTTAGTAATTATATGATACATATACAATATCATATAATATATATTATATATTAATGCAATCCCTGTCAAAATATCAACAGCATTTCTCATAGATATAGTGAAAGCAATGTAAAATACATATGGAACCAGAAGAGACCAGAGATTCATATGGAATCATAGAAAAAGCAAACATAGATAACAAGCAAAGCAGAGGCATCACAATCTCAGACTTGAAGTTAAATTAAAGCTACAGTGTAAAAAACATCATAGTACTGGTTGAAAAACATATATGATCAATGAAACAAAATAGAGGAAGCAGAAACAACCCCAGACACAACTAGCTACTTGATCTTTGAAAAAGACCCAATTCAAAACTGGGCATCTGAAATGAACAGATATTTCTCAGACAAAGAAGTAGAAATAGCAGATAAACATATGAAAAAATGTTCAACATCACTGGTCACTCGAGAGATGCAAATGAAAACAATGCTGAGATTCCACTTCCCTCCATAAAGAATGGCTACTACCATGAAATCAACCAATAACAAATGTTGGCAGGGCTCTGGGGAAAGAGGAACATCAAAATTGATGGAGAAATAAGATACTTTCATGACAAACAGCAACTTAGGAACTTCATGAATAACAAACCAGCACTACAAAAAACTTTACACAATATCCTAGGAAAAGAAAATGAGGATCACAACCCCAGGAAGCCCAGCAGAAGGAATACATCAGGCATGACAAGAAATTAAACACAAAGGGGGAGAATCCAACAAAAAGAAAAAGTCATGACAATGATAACTCAATACATATCAGTTATAGCCATCAATGTTAATGGTATCGATTCACCAATCAAAAGAAATAGATTGGCAGAATGGGTCAAGAAGCAAGATATAACAATATGCTGCATAGAAGAAACACACTTAATTCAAAAAGAAACTCTAACTGAAAGTTAAGGGTGGAAAACAACACTCCATGCGACAGGCACCCCCCAAAAACAGGAGTAGGTATACTCTTTGCAGATCAAGTAGATTTTAAACCATTTATTGCTAAATGGATCCACATTGAGGCGATACTCTTAAGTGAAATGAATAGGACACACATGTGTAAATACTAAATAGTTTCTCTGGTGTGAGAAACTGAAAGTGTAAATAAGAACTAAAGGTATAATAGATAATGTGAAATAGGAAGAAAAGGGGCAAAGGGGAAGGGGAAGTGGGAGGGTTAGGGGAAAGGAAAAGAAGGGAGTGGAATTAATATGAGAAAATGAAAAACTAGAAACAAAGTCTTTGTAAATAGGGAGGGATGGAGGGGTTGAAGGGAGGGCAGGGTAAGGGGGAAAAATAAGAACCAAGAGAGACTATGCAAATTTCCAGTGATGAATGTTATTATATTGTATACCTACAATGTATAAATAAAATTAAATTTAAAAACAAGAAATCAACCAATAACAAGTTCTTGGGAGACTGCATGGGATAAAGGACCTTCTACATTGTTGGTGGGAATGTAAACTAGTAAAACCACTAAGGAAATCACTATTGAGATTTCTCAAACATTAAAAGTAGAAATTCCATTTAATGGAACTATTCTCCTTCTAGGTTTCTTCTTGAAAGAGTTAAAGGTATCATATTATGTGCATACCCATATTTGTAGCAGCACAATTCATAATAGCTAAATATTGAAAGCAGCCTATATGCCCATCAACAGATGAATGGATAAAGAGAATGGGATATTTATACACAATGGAGCACTACTCTGCTATAAAAATGGCTAAACTTGAGTCATTTGTAGGAAAATGGATGCACCTTGAGACCATAATGTTAAATGAAATAAATCAGACACAAACTTAAATATCTCATGGATTTTCTCATACAAGAAACCCAAAATATAAATAAAGAGAAAAATAAAAGCTAATAAAAAGTTGGGAGATCTTTTTCAAATGGAAAGGGGGTCAAGAGATGGGGAGGAAAGGGAGAGAAAAGGAATGGAAAAAAGTACTGAGATGTGCTCTATATATACCAACTCTCCACAATGAATGTAATGATTGTGTAATGCAAACACATGCCAATAAAAAAGTAAAAACTGCAAAGAAAATAAACATAGATTGCTAGTTGATGCTCAAATAAATAAATAAATAAATTTTCCCTTTAGACTTTTGGCCCATGTGTTATTTAGAACTGCATTGTTTAATTGATTTCCCAGATTTTTGTTACTGTTTTTTAGTTTAATTTCATTGTCATCTGATAGCATGCTTCATCTGATCTGTATTCTTTTACATTTGTTAAATATATGGCCTAGAATGTAGTCATTTTATGCACTTGAGAAGAACCTACATTCTGCTTTGTATTCTACAAAGGACAATTAGATCAAGTTGACTGAGCATGCTGTTAAAATCAACTATATCCTTATTTATTTTCTTCTAACTTGATCAACTACTGACAAAGAGGTCAGGAAGTCTCCAATACTAATAGCGAATTCATTTGTTTCTCCTTATCCTTGATAGTTTTGTTCCATATATTTTGGTGCCCTGTGTTTTAGACCATACAAGTTTAGGATTATTATATCTTCTTGGAGAACTGTCCTCTTTGTCATTATGTAATGTCCTTCTTTATCTATGACAAGTTTTCTTGTTCTAAATTTATTTGGCTAAAATTAATATAAGTACTCAAGCTTTCTTTTTAAACAGCGTTAGTATGATTTATCTTTCCTTCACAATTACATTTTAAGCCCTCCAAATCTTCATGTTAAAAGTGGGGTTTTTTGTAGATAGCATATAATTGAGTTGTTTCTCTGTCCTGATAATTCTCTTGTTTGCTGTATTTAAACCATTCACATTGACAGTGATAATTGATATAGTTAACATTTACCATGTTTGCAGTTGATTTTGTTTGTTGTGATTGTTCTTTGTTCCTTTCTTCCACCCTATTTTCTTGCCTTCTCTGGTTTTAATTGAACCCTTCATATAATTTCATCTTCTCTCTTGCTTTGCATATTACTTATAGATCTTTTTTTAAAAAATTCAGAAATGGTCAATATATATTTTTAACTAAGTCCACTTGTTTCATGTGAAAGTAGGTGGCTTATTTTTCTCTGTGCCTCCTTCCCATCATTTAAGACACTGTGAGGTTACATGACTTTAGGGTGACACTTAATCTAGCTAGGAGTTGCACCACTTTTACAGTTGTTGCTATGGTAAAGTCTCCAAGACCTTGTAGTGTCCTTGTTTTTCACTCCTCTGTCCCCATTGGGTTTTCCTAAAAACTCTTGTTGAGTAGACTGCACCTTGCTGCTCTTTCAATTAGAACTCACCTTTTATGCTAGAGCCCTATTGGTGTGGCAGTAATAGGAGGGGAGATTATGCAATTTTATGATGAAGTCTCAGTTTTTCTTGTTGCACTGTGTATTGAATCTTTACAGTGTATCTTAACCTCACCTCTCAGGTTCACCCCTCCCAGACCTCAGGTGAGGCAGGAAGGGGAGAGGCAGCTATTGCAGGACTTGCCATCACCCCAGGCAGACAAGGCTTTGGGACGTCAGCTGGCCTGGCTAAGGCTGTTGTACTGGAACAAGTGTGGGGTGTGCTCACAGTGGTAACTCTTCTCACACTCCAAGTCTATGAGTGGATTTTTCTTGGCTTTTCACTGTGAGACCTGGCAGGGTTGCTAGAGTTAAACCCTCTAATGTGTGGAGTACCTCTAATTCTGCAATCCTACAAGTTTCTCATTTATCTCTTAGTCCACACACAGCCTCCAGGAAATCACCAAAACCACCCTGTAAGAGTTCCCAACAGTTTACAATTGCAGTGGCTCTGTCCTTTGAAAGCAGATCTCAACTGTGACTCCAGACTGACTTTAGGGTGACCTTATTTTTGCCTGTAACTTCCATTTGCTGATGGGCCAGAAAAAGTGTTTAATTTCAGTGTGTTCCATTTTCTCTGGCTGTAAGGATGGGAGTGATACTTCAAAGCTCTTTACATGTTGGAGCTAGAGCCATCAATTTGACAATGATTCTCCCTATTCCCTGTGACATGGGTTTCAGATCCTGGTTGTTCTGTGCCATAGACTCTGGCAGCTCTGTCTTCAAATGTGATTCACACCCCTGTACTTCCAGGTACCTGTTTAACCAGAGAACTCCCCTCTCAGTAATTAAATACACTTTCGTCATGGGTCATTATGATGTGATTTATGACATGCGTGTAATTGTCAGAATTACTGTGGTAATTAAAATATGAAGTGAATGCTGCCAGAGGCTTTGGTTCCTCTCAGTGTCCTCATTAAAAATCAGGAGCTGACCACATTATAAATAGACTGGTTTGCACAAGTTCCTGGCAAAACCTAATTATAGAACTTATCCTTATTCTATAAGAATGCACTGCATTAGTCATGCAAATTCCCCAAAATGATTAAGTTATTTTATGTGTTGGAATTGCAGAACTAGTAACAAAGAGGTGGATAATAGTAATTAGATGTTACTAGCAGACTTCACTGGGTCACGTCATTCTGGGTCAAACTTGCACCTCTTCTTGACCCACACCCAACATGTCACACACACACATACACACCACATGCAACACATGCCTACCTTTGTGATAAAAGAATACTTTGTTCTTTTTTTCATTAAGTTTATTGATACATTTTAAGTATATAATAATTACATTCATCATTATTACATGATGTATCTTGGTTCTTATTTTTTCCCCATCCCCCTGCCCTCCCTTCACCCCCTCTACCCTTCCCTATTTACAAAGACTTTGTTTCCACTTTTTTCCTTTTCTCAAATTTTCTCTTTTCTCTTCTTTTCCTTCTACCCACCACACACACCTTTAGACCTTTTCTTCCTATTTCACAATATCAATTGTACATTTTGATCCTTATTTACATTTTTAGTTTTTCACACCAGAGAAACTATTCGGTAAGAATACTTTGTTTTTAGGGAGAGGGAGGAAGATTTATAAAAAACTATGTTTGTGGTATTATTTGAGAACTAGGCAGAGAGGGATATTTGGTGACATCATCTGCAGAATTTTCTCCTACCAAAAGCAGAGTATTGTGAGGGTAAGTCAGTTGCTTTGAGGTTGTCTTAGGATATGGCAGCTGGAACAGATGCAAGTGGTAACTTCAAGCTCAGAGGCACTTCAGGTGATCATGTCTCATCACCTCTCTAATTTTACAAACACAGACTTAACTAGTGGAAGCATGTGGCTGCCAGTTAGTAAGAGAGCCAGGCTTCGGGCTTTGGGCCATGCTTCCCTTCTGTAAGATGGGTCAGGCCATGGAGTGATGAGGACATGGATGAGCATCAGAACTTTCACAGTGCAGCCTGGCAGGGAGAGCACCAAAGGCAGGTCCACACTAAAAGCCTAGAAAACAGAAAAGCCCATGCTCTGATTGTTTAGCTTGTTGAAATGTCATTAGAGAAATGCTATGTGGAAACACAGAAATCATGATGCTTATTCAAAAGAAGCCAAGAACCTGAATGACTCCTTCAATATTTGTCTGGGGAAGCAAAAGTAAATAAAATTAAGAGATGAGGAAGAAATAAAAGAAAGGAGGACAGGAAGAGGGGAGGATAAAAGAAAGAAGAAAAATGCATATTTTGTAGATACATGTGATATTTAAGAGGTATAGATTTTGGTATGAGTTAGTTTATGGAGCTCAGCAATCCTAATCTGGTTGAGCTGGATCTTATGCAAATGTTTCTTTAGAGGAACAATGTAAAAAGAGCAAGAGAGCCAGGGAGAAGCATTTCCCACTGGCAGAAATTCCAGCTCCGCATCCATAACTAATAAACTTCCTTTATCAACTCATTCACTATATGAAATTCACCCTTTAGTAACTCTCCCTGGGTTAAGGACAGACAACTTGGTTCACTAGACAATGAACTGTCTCTCTTCAGGTAAGGTATAAAGCCACGAACTCTGTGAAGAATGCAGTGATCCTCTGGAGCCTTGCCTGTTTCCAATGAGACTGGTGATTATGCACATTCCCACAGGGTCAGTCAGGTGGAATCTGCACACAATATGACAGATAAACTGGAATGGAAGGTCCTCTTGGAGATGACATAAAAGAAGAAGCAACTGGGACAAGGGTGTCAGAGATGCAGTAGGAGAGAATGGGTGTGGTTTTGGGGAAGGGAGCTGCTGATGCTGAGAAGACTGTCTACAAAACACTTCTTCAGTAAAGGCTCAGCATTTGGGAGTCCAGGGGTGTGGGGATGAGGAGTAGACACTGATAAAACTCACACACATACACAGCTATGCAAGAAGAGAGGAAAGAATCCACTTGTGAAAAAACAGTTCAAATACTCATCTTTGACAATGTTGGGGCCATTTTCAGGCTGTGTGTATGTATTTCTACGTGTGTCTCTGTGCCTGTGTGTGTGTGGTGTGATTTGACTTTTCACAGCAACACCATGAGGTAAATGAGAAAAGCTAATTCTTGGCCATGTTTTATGATGAGTGACCAAAAGTTCTGAGAAGTCAAGAAACGGATTTGGACTTGAACACCCAGACCTTGAATCTTGTATTCATTCCCCTATAATACACTGGCACACTGTGGTGCTCCTCAGAGTGAATGGGGCAGGAGGGTGAGGTGAGAAGTGAAGGGAATTCACATACACACGTCCCCTCTCCTCCCAAGAAAGTGGCTGGCATTCACTTAGAGGGTTAGTTTTCTCTCTTTCTTTGATAAGGGGGCTCCTGAGACAACAAAGCAGCTGTGTTACCCTGTCCCAAGGGCATCTCACCACTCCCAAGGGCACTCTGCACTTCAGTGTGTAGGAGGCCTAGAAGAACTCTGAACCCTCTCTAAGGCTGCCTGTCTTCTTTTTGCATTGCCCCCCAAAACCTAGAGAAACAGTTTCTCCTCTACACAATCCTGTGTGCCCCACCCCACAAGGGTGCCTGCACATTTGTCACTTAAAGAAGGTTAAATCCTTTCCGTGCATCTTCTTGTTCTACTGCTTTTTTTAATTTCTGTTTTTTTTTTTTTTTTGAAAAAGAGTAATATGACAGGGGCGGGGATTTAGCTCAGTGGTTCTGTCACCTGCCTTGCAAGCACAAGGACATGGGTTTGATCCCCATTACCCAAAAGAAAAAGAAAAAAAAAAAGAGTAATATGACACATTTACCTCCAAAGGTGGAGGTGTTTCTGCAAGAGGCACTCAGAGAAAATGCATTCACAAACTGCGTTTGTTGGCTCTGTGGAGCCAAACACAGCCACCTCAGCTCTTGCTTGAAACCCACACAGGGCGATTGCCAGTCAGGGATTCCAACCAGCTGGTGAAATTGGCCTTAACCATCTAACAAAAGGGATCCCTTTTCTCAACAGCAGCTTCCCCACCTCTTTCTCTCTCCTTTTTGCTCAAGAACACACAGTTTTGCACTTGTCCTTGATACCAATAACTGGAGGGTGGGAATTATTCAGAAAGCTCATGTTTGACACCCCATCTGTTCATTTCTGACAGCAATATATAATGTAAAGTTATAAAAACTTGAAAAATAATGCAACATAAAAAGGGATTGACTCAGCTCCAAGAGGCCATAAATGGTAACAAATACCGCTGGATGATTTATTTCATGCTTCAGTCTTTACAGTAAGTCATCTTTCAGACATTTCCTTGTGACAGGTTTTAATAATATTAATGCCCAGAGCAATCCAAATCATCGCCAATAGACGTATTTATCAAGCTGCCAATCCGAGTAAATGAAATTCTATAAGCAATAATGTAACATATTTAAAGGAAGCTAATAAAACAAGTCAGCAGAGAAATATTACTTCAAAGTATTCTCTCCCCTAATCCAGTCCTTCGTGTTATACAGCTAAAATGCAAATCTTTCCATACTTGATTTATTGCTCCAAAAATACCAGTGACCTTTTCCCAAGCTTCTGTATGTATATTCACTCTCACACATTCATAAAGCCTGCAGCACATTCTGCTGGAGTCACTGAATACCGGAGTGCTTAGCATTTATTGTTATGTTTGCTTTGCTTTTACACAAGTACTTGATTGGCGACTGAACTGAATAACATCTAAGTTTCCAAGCCTTATTAAAATGTAACAAATACTAGAGCCATAAACCAATCTTTATAGTGCATACTCTTGGTGGGTCTTCCACAAGACTGGAGAGAAACAGACTTGAGAGATGTCCTGATGATTTACCAGTTGCCAGGTAAATTTCATCTGAGGGCCAGCCAGTCTGCATTTCCCTTCAATCAGGCTCGCTTCCCTTTGTATTAGCTTTCCCCCCGTTATTCCTGCAGATCTCAGCACAGCAGCTGTTGTAGTATCTGGCATTTCAAAGGCAGCTCAAGATCTGCCTCCTTCAGGAAGCCTTCCTTGTTAATTTCACTAATTTTCTGCTCTCTAGCCCAATTCTTGACTCATCTCTCAGCACAACAGTAATTAATGTGTCCATGAAACCAGAATACACAGCAAAGACACTCACCAAATATTAGATGGAAATATACACTGCATTAATCTATTCTATCCATTGTACAATTAATTGGTGGCTCATTTTTCTTACATATTAGACACATGTCCCTTGAGGTTAGATTTACTGTTCAATGAGTGTGAATGTCTACTAAATCACTATGTGTGCCCCATAGACATACAATATATACATTTATGTATACATCTCCTAACTGACATGTTAATGTTTAAAAGTGCTTATTTCTTGGGTTCTTGTATTTTTTTGGAGTGAATCACTTGGGGTGTCTCCCAAGTCCATATCTGCAGTTCTACTTCTTGGAGAACTATCCCATTCCGCTATCCTGTGGACAAGTGTTTTCAAGGACCATACTGCTAGAAGGTGATTGGGCAAGTCAGGGAAACCTGATTCATGCTGAGCCAATCAGATATGCCCTTCCTGTAAGGAGAAATTGGGTTGCTGGGAAGTCTAGTGTGAGCTAATCCATGACTTTGTATCTGTGAAGCCATCTCCCACTACGCAGGGCTAAAGTGAGTCTTATTGTAGAGGTGAAGCTAACACTAAAGCAAAGAGGCCCCAGTGGCATGGTGTAGCCAAGAGAGGCTACCTTGGGACACACAGACTTCCAGTTCTGGGTTCTAGTCTTCCTTAGAGGTTTTCTGAAATGCAGTTTCACATCATAAATTTTTTTATCTTCAGTTTAGAAAAGCATTTTGTACTTGCAATTGGTTTGGCATTGGTTAAAATAGGTATATTTAATCTCTAAATTAGTTTTACAAAAGACTACTAGAGATGTATTTTGTTTGAAAGGAATTCATTTCTTACAATGAGAAGCTGGATTATTTTTTTCTGTTGCTTAAATACAATGCCTTTTGTATCTTGGTAATACAGGATTTTTAGAGTTGAGTTTGGGAATAACTTTAGGACACAGTAAGAATTGATTTACTAGTTATTAGTTACATCCCATCACTGGGACAAAATGCCCAACACTCATAACTTAAAGGAGGAGAGGTTTGTTTTAGCTCATAGTTTCTAGAAGATTCAGTTCAAGGTTGGTTGACACCAAGGCAGAAACATCATGGTAGAAGGGCATGTGAAGGACAGCTGCACATCCCATGCCAGCCAGGAAGCAAAAAGAGAGAAGGGTGGAGCCTGGGACAAGACTACATTCTTCCAGGTCACATTCACAGTGATCCATCTCCAAGCAGGCCCCACCTCCTAACAGCACATTCAGCTACTGAACTTACGGTGGGTGAATCCATTCATAAATATGGTACCCCCATGATCCATACACATGAGGTTTTGGGGGGACATTTTAGATCTGAACCATAAAATTAGGCAAAGGTGGGAAGGGGGAAAACACATTCTGGGTTTATACACAGGCTGGAGGTAGGAAAAGGACAATAGTGCTAATGTGCAGAAGTGAGAGGATACAGTATCATTTGGGTTCAGAGGACTTTTGTGAGAAGCAGAGGCCATAATGAGAAAGGGCATTGTGGAAGATTTCGACCTCATTTGTAACGGCACTGAAAAATCACAGAAGGAAAGCAGTGCTGTCAATTTTTCATTTTCAACACAGGACTCCAACTGTAATACAGGAATGGATGAAAGGGGACAAGAGCAGATGTGGGAAGACCAAGTCTGAAGCCATTTCAGGAATGAAATGCCTAAGGAAGCAGAGATACCTTGGGAAAGGATATAGTAGCTTGGTTTGGGACTAGAATTAAAGACGAAAAACAGAGAGATTAAAACTGTTCTTAAGGATAAATACAAGAAACATAAGTCAATGTTGTTTTATTGTTTTGTTTTGCCAGGATATGTGTGCAAGTGTGTTTCCCACTTTAGCATGTATCTTCAAATATATTACCTAGGAATCAACAACTTGGCCAAAGTTTTAAGTTTATTACTTTATTCCCTAACTTGGTACAAAGGAAAAATAACCATATCTGGTTATTTTTTCTATTTCACCATTTTTTCTCTCCCTTCCTCATATCCTTTCTACTTCCTACTCCCATCAGCCTCTTCCTGCCTGTATTGTGTTCTCAATATGAAAATGAGCCAGGCACAGGGTGAATTAGATCAAGAGTTGAGACACAGTCTGAAAAAGCCTTCTGTCTCCTGAAATGTTTACATCCAGACTTACATGGCCAGCCTCTCTCCTTGGGAATGACTGTTTTATTCCTTCCCTAAGTTTTTGTTATTTCTTGGCTTGGAAAAAATCCTGTAGCCAGATTCAGTGGCTGTTAATAGTAAAGCGCGGGAGCACGGAGGAGGGTAAAGCAGAGAAGGAAGAAAACCTGGGGACTCTTCTCAAGTCTGGAGGTGGACACGAGAATTATCTGGTGAAAAAGTGTGCTTCGTTAGGAACAATTTTCCTTACCCTTCCCTTACCCTCCAAGAAAGAAGAGGACTCTATAGGGAGACCTTGAATGTCCCTAGGAGGGAAGGATGGAATCAAGGTGGGGCCAGGGGGTCTCTTACGTAGTTTATAAACAGTTTTCTTCTTAGTTTTATTTCCCGGGTCCCAAATAATCTTAAAGATTTAGAGCATTCTGAAGTAGGTTTTTGAGCTTGAAAAATAGGTGAATGGAAGAGTTATCTAGGATGGTTCCTTTCTATTCTTTTTTAATATATTCAACCAAATCTTTACAAATCAGCTGTGAAAAAGAAAAACAATAGACTCTATCTAGAGGGCTTAGAGCTGACCCTCACTGGGTTTATTGATATGTATGTATGTAAATATATATGTATGTATGTCTACCTCAGACCTCTGACTCCTCTGGGCAGGGTCTGGGTTGCTGTGGGTAAGGAGATGCTAAGAATTGTTGCTGAAAGATCAAACTCACAGGCCAAGCATACAAACTTTTTATTGTTGTCTTTTTACGTCTGAACCATCTCTCACTCCCTTAAAACTGGTTTCTAAGCTGGTCCACAAAAGTAATTCTCAAAAGAATAAAGCAGAAGTCTAAAACAGAAGACAATTTCCCCATAGCCCTGGCAGCTAAATACCTAGAGTCTGTGAAAAAGCTGAAACAAGGGATATGTAGAAAGATCCCAGAATATTCAACTTTACAGGCAAACAGTGTGAAACTTAGGCACCAGGCTTGCCTGACTAAAATCAAACAGAATGTTGCAGTTGAATAAATTTAGCTACTCTGTATGAAAATATGTTTCATAAAATATTACTTTATGAACTACATTCTCTGTAGTGCTGGGGATGAAACCTAGGGCCTCACACTCCACCACTGAACTACATCCCAGCCCTTAGGCCAGAAATGTTCATAGGCTTTTTCTTCAGAATAAAATGCAAATATAAAGGTATTAATAATAATGATTAATGGTGACATTTAATTAATAAATAAAAACTGAACGTTCTTATATCAGAAGACCATTTACTGTGTTTTCGATTACAAGATTAGATTAACACACTACCTTGAATTAAAACGTCTAAACTCTGCCACTCCCCAATTTTGGCTTTTGTTGAACTTTCCATATATAAGGATATCAGTAATGTATGTATATATTGTTATATGCTAAGTATATATTGTTATGTATGAAGCTTAAATATACAAGGTAAATCACATCTGCATACAGGATTTACTGTGCTGACTGATTCTTATATGGCAACACCAGAATCTTCTCCCAACGACTAATTTATCTGCAAATATATATTACAAATTTCCACCCATTATTTACACTGAACGTTTTAGGGAATGTTTGAGACAGAAAATGGCAGATTATTTCAAACTTATAAGCAGCTTTATGATTTATTTTTAAGTTGCTTTTCCCTCTGTGTAGTATTATAAACACAGTGAGGGATAGAATAATACCTGAATTCATTAGAAAGAAGCCAGAAAGTACAGACTAGCAGCCTGGCTGGGATAAGATTGGAACTAGGAGGCCTGAGGATGTAACTCAGTGGTCAAGCACTTGCCTCGCAGGCTCAAGACCCAGAGTTTGATTCTTGGCAACCCCACTTCCCCACATCAAAAGAAGACTGGAACTGGAATAAGAGGTGCACCTCTGGAGGAAGGGCAGGGTCCTGCCAGACACGCAGAGGCTCCTGCCCCCAGGAAGCACAGGCACCAAGGAACAGTTAAGGCCCATGTGGGACCTGTGCCCCTGGCTACACAGGTGTCTTGTCCTTCTCTGCCACCCTGGACTGAAGGCTGAGCTGTGCTCCAACTAAAATCCTGGAAGTGGAGGAAATTCCAGGTTTTACAATGAAAATGAAGGGCTACTGCTGGCCTTTACACAAGGACCACCCCTCAGACTTCCACGTGGTGATCTACTCCCTAAGAGTGTAGATCAGAATAGCATTTAGAAAAAATATTTGATTTCCAATATTTTAAGGAATATGACGTCACATAAAGAAGGCTTGTAAAGAAAAAGGAATGGTGACAACTTGGCTTTTCTTGGGACTTTGAAGAGAACAAAGTGAGTTTCCAGGGAGCTTATTTAGTTTACTTCTTAGTGCTATCCACAGCAATATTTCAGAGGGAAATAAGTAAAATATCTGTTCCTTTTCATTTGGCATCAGCAAAGATCTCAGGGAAAAATATAAATAAATAAGAAATATGTAATCCCTGTGGTGTAATCCCAGGGTATAAAAAACTCACTTCTCTTAAAAACCTCCCTCTGGCATAATTGACTTTTCATGTGCATTTTAATAATGATATTTCAGCAGGTTGCAAGAGATTTTTTTTCTTCTTTTGTTGTTGTTGTAAATTATCATTTGGAAAAAAAGTGTTATAAATCTAATTACATTTTCACTTATATTAACAAGTCAGCACAATCTTCCAGCATGTTTACTAAGCAATTCCAATATTTACAGCTGACCTAATTGGTTGTGGAGTAGAAGCAATGAACAATATTTTATTGTTTCGATCACTGCGCATGTCCTAAAGATAGCTGTGAAGTTGTGAGGCTACCCAGCAGCCCTGCAGTTGTGCCTGACTCCTTTGGGCCCACTCAGCCAGCTACAGGACAGGTAGTGGAAGGGAGGGTAAGGGGAATGGGACAAGAGTATTTTTTTTCTTTTTTCTTTTTGGTACCAGGGATCAAACTCAGGACCTTGCACTTGCGAGGCAGGTGGTGGAACCACTGAGCTAAATCCTCGGCCCATTATTTTTAATGATGATATTTTCTTAACATTTTCTTGGCAAGAAAGAGTTTCCCAAATATATGGGGACAGTTATAGGCTCAAAACTCAACTGTTCTTCCTAAGTTTATATTTTAAAAATTTGTAAAAATTGCATGAAATCCAGCAGTCTATTGGGTAAATAGTCTTTGTATCTAATGGTGAGTTGAGGAGGACAGTAATGGTCCTGCCCTTGACTTTCACTGTCAGAGCCAGCAAGGTCTTTGGAAGCCAAGAATGAGTCTAATGTAGGCTGGGAATTCTTAAATTCTCATGCATCAGAGAAAGGGTTTAGAAAAAGAAATGATTCAAAGTAGGCAAAGGTCACATTGTTTCTTGGAGGGACTGGAACTGGGTCTACTTCTCTTGTTATGATGGGTGAGTTCTGCTGCATTTCTGCCACCCCTCTGATTTAAACTGAAAATGACTTTTACCTCTAAGTTATCTATCTCTCCTGCTTATACTAATGGTGTGAGTATAAATGCAGAACATTAATACCATTTCAAATGAAAGCTGCTTTGAGGTGATTCCCCAAGACCATGGGTTCAATTATTTTGTGGGACAACCTTGTACTCTGGGTAGAAGTAGCTGTTAACATTTGTTAAGTGCTAGGAACATCCCTAAAGGTCTTACATTCAATCCCCTCATCAGCCCTATAACAATGATACTACTTACTTCACAGTGGAGGAATCAGAGCCATAGGACAATAAAGGCCATGGTTAGCCTGCAGGAAAATCACAGAGCTGAGATCTGACCCTGGCCTACCTACTTCTGGTACTCCTGCCATCCATAATCATAGAGCTTGGAGGTTTTGGTGCTCTTTCTGAACCCTAAAAGCCAACACATCATAGCATGCAATGGGCCTTATGGAGTTATTCTAGATTTATTTAAGAGGTCTTTCCTGAATAATCACCTAAAATAATGTCTTCCCTCTGTTGATACTCAAAATTCCTCACTTACGGCTTCATTCCTTTTATAGCTATTTTTGTTTGTTTGTTTGGTTGGTTGGTTGGGTTTTTTTGATACAGGGGGATCAAACACAGGACCTTGTGCTTGCGAGGCAGGTGGCAGAACCACTGAGCTAAATCCCAGGCCCCAAGGCTTCATTCCTTAGCTAAAGTACTTGATCTATAGAGAGAGCTAGCTAGCTTTAGAAAGGTTAATATGCTATATTTCTGTTTTTGCAAATGAATGTTCGTTCCATAGTAGATACTGTCAGAGAAAGTCAGTAAGTGGAGACTGAGCCTCTGAGAACAGTGATGGTGAGGTATCATACAGAGGCAAAGAACACAGAACAAAAAGTCCAAGGCATTTATCTACTTTACATTTTTTTCTCCTAGAAACCATGTACCTCATTTCTCTAATCCTTGGAAAGATTTTAATTAGAAACAGTGACTAAACTTCCCATAACCTTCACCTTGTCTTATCAAGTTGGTCTCCTCTATGACCCTAAACAGACAAGGTCCTATTCCTTCCTTTTAGGAGACCATAGCTGAGATGAAGGATGAAAGCATGCAAATACTAATTACTACAAATAAATATATACATTCAGTGAACTATCAGTCATTCCAGTATAATTTTCATTCCCTTGTTGTGAGAGCTGCTTCCCCATCTTACCACCCAGCCAATCAATGAAAATTTCCATACTCAAAACTCCTAGGAGAATTTGAATCCATTTTTCTTAAGATCTGTCCACAGATTCACAGAGACTTTTAAGATGTGCTTTTATCCTTCCTCTATTACAGCTTGTTAAGCTGGATGGGGTGGGGGAAAGTAGAGTAACTGAGGAAATATATTGTATTTTCTATGGTACAGCTCTGATGCTTTTATGAAACCTGAAGCTATGTAAAGCAATAATAATAAAATATTATTTATTAGTCTGAAGAATTTACTCCATATATGCTCAGTGAATTACTACTGTGTATTTTGCTCGAGTTGTGGCACTTTGCTTCTCAGAAATCTGATTTTTGTCTGATATACACAATAAGAATGAAAAAAGCAGTAGAGGTTCTAAAAGAAAACATCTTCTCATTCTTTCCCAATTTTGATTCCTTTATTCTCTGCCACCCTAACTCATCTACCTTTGTAACTCAGGTCCATTGTGATTAAAAATATTATTTCTACATATATATGTTTAAATCTATACCTAGTACTATCCTATCTTTATCTCTATAAATGGAGACATTTTTGTCTGTTTTCTTTAGTCTTAGTATTGAGTCTTGATGAAGATACTTATTAAACTTCATGGCAGACACACACTTCTGATAGTGATTCTAGTGGACCCAAATAACTACATCAATTAAAATGATGAAAATATCTTTAGAAGTCATAGAATGTCAGATAGGATACTATAGAACTGGAAGCAGAAGGGCTCTTTCCTAAGCTAAGGAAACTGGAGATGAAATGCGAACTATGCTGTGTTAACCAGGTGCCTAGATTTCTAGAACATGACTTGAAATGTTACAGTCAGGGCACACTCAGTAAGCCTATATGAATGATAGAATCAAAGAATGCTTTGACTGAGCTGTATGATTTTTAAATAGAAAAGCCTATGCGTGTCTAGAAGAAAGTAGTTTTAAATGTTCAGTATGAAAAAAGGGAATGAGGTAACTGCTCAGATAATCTAGTATGATCAGTTTCTGTAGAAAGCTCAGACATGACTTGGAAAATGAAGAAAAGTCACGTGTGATGATCCACATCTGATCTTCTGCCCATGGATGGTCCCTGGAGCCAGTTCTCCGACATAACCAAGGCCAAGGTTGATGATTCTCTTGATGAATCACGTGGGGCCCAGATTTCAGTAGAGTGTGTGAGCAGACATGAAAAGGAGAAAAGGACTGTTTCCTTTCCTGACAGGACAGTGCGGTGTGTGTGGTGGAGGGGGATGAAAACGAGAGGTCACAGGGACTGAGGCCTCAGAGTCCTGTCTGTCATAAATTATATAGGTTGGACATAGGGGTGGCAGAAGAGAAGCAATAGGGGTGGCTGCTTGTGGCCAGCAGTCCTTCTGGGTGGGCTGCACTGTGCTCAGGCAACTGCACTGCTATGGCCTCAGCGGCTGGAGGGTGTGCAGAAATAGACAAAGACAGAGCTAGAGTTGCCTGCAGAAGAGTTCTGGGGGAGAGTGGCAAGCCACAGACAGGCTCCCAAGCGGGAGGGCCTCAGCCTAGGGGAAGTCCCTGTGCCAGGCTCATATGTTTCACCAGCCAACAGGCTGTGAGGGGTGGTAGGAGACACTGAATGAAGTCTTGAGAGGTCTTGAACTATATGCTCCCCCAAATGTGACTGAGACTGATTGCGAAAGCTTGACAATCCAAGAGCCAGAAAGATAATGACGGGAGAATGAAGAGTGCTCCAACATCCATAGCAACCTGGACCATTTTCACCTGCTGTGTTTGACTATGCATCAGGCACTACATAAGAATGTAATCTGTCTCTTACAGTGTAATCCTCACAAAGTTTCAATTAATCAAGTTCTAATATTATCTCCATTTCACAGATAAAGAGATTGAAGCTTGAAGAATAAAGAGGATGAGGATCTGAGGCCTGGATCTGCTTTTGAAGCTACAGTTTGTGCCTGCGTTTGTGCCTAAGGACCACTTGGTCTTTAGAGAACTGAGGCTGGGTTGAACAGTGAGAAATAGAGAAAATAATATGCACAGTCTGTGGTATCTCTAAAAGGACTGTGAAAATGAGGTTGATATTGTGAACATGATCTCATTCACAGGTATCACTAAGACAGTGGGGAAGGGAAGTCATGTGAGAAATTTAGATTTCAATATGATTTGTGAGAGTTGATTTACACAGACTCAGAGGGAAGATTTCCAGGGAAAAGACTAACATACCCAAACATGACATGCCTTGCTATTAAAAATGGTATCCTTGCCAGTGCAAGGTCCCGAGTTCGATCCGTGGTACCAAATAAACAAACAAACAAAAATGGTATCCTTTCCTGGCCTAGGTCAATCGCAAGCTGGTTGGAAATTTCGGCCTGTTCTTGCTTCTCTGGTTACACTTCTTTCAATATTTACTTGAGCTTAAAAACTATTTTTTAAAAGAATGAATGATTTAGAGTGGTTATGGTCAGCCACAACATAATATGAAATGTTTGCACCTGAATCTTTTCTTTCTATTATCTAATTAAAATCAGTTTTACAAAAGAAGTGAATTTTGGGAAAAAAGAGGTAGGGAATAGTAAATAATTGGCAATGAAGTAAAATGTATAGAACTCTCCTGAGCTCATCCAAAGTAGAATGATCACAGTAAAGAAACGGAAAGCTAAAGCAAGGGGTGCCAGGGGATGCAGTTTTCATGCAATTTTGCACCGGCCTAACTTCATCTTTCTGAAAAGAAGTAAAAAGTATTCACCTTCTCTTTCTTGTATCACATGAACCCTTGATTCAAGGATAGACTTCAATTGAATAGAGGTAGTATTTGTTTATTCATTCATCAACAAATATGAATTTAACTTCCATCTATTAAACAGTCTTCCCTGTACCTGTCTGAGAGCCTAACTACTATTTATAACCCTGCTCGGTCTATGGGAAAAGAAAGACACCAAGGATACAATGAAATGTTGATCAGTAACCTGTCTGTAAGTTAGAGCTGTCTATAAGTTAGAGCTGTCTGTAGCGCTGTAAGAATAGAAGCCGGCAGCTTCTGAACTTACTGGAAAACCCACTGGTGGTCAGAAGATTTCATCTTTAATAGCTTTGAGGCCATTGTCAGCAAAACTATAAATAACATTCTGGTTTGGGGATGTGAATGTAATTCAAAAATGATCATAAATAGCACACAACACACATTTTACATTTTTTCCAATAATGCCTGCTTGTCTCTATTAAGACATCCAGTCTATTTTACACTCGTTACCAGAGATGTATGTTCCCTAATTTGCTATCAGGAATTATTCTTGCCCTGGAAATCAAACCAACCAGAAACTCATCCTCCAATGCCTCTTATCTAGTGAAGTGTACACAGCAGTCCCTCTTTATCCATGCAGGATGGGCTCAAACTCCCCATGGATGTATAAAAACACAGATAATATGGAGCCTTATATACACTATGCTTTTTTTCTCTGTACATATATACCTATGATGAAGTTTAATTTATAAATTTGACATAGTGAGAGATTACAAATAATAAACAAATAGAAAAATTATAACTATGCTAAAATAAGTTACCTAAAATTTATGAAATTTATTTCCAGAATTTTTCATTTAATATCTGTGAATTGTATGTAACTATGGTTAATTACAACTACAGAAAGCAAAGTCCAATTTTAAAGATGATCAGACTTCTGGGCTTTTTTGGTGACTTTCAAAGCATACTGAGAGATCCTCAACCAGATCTAGGGCAGGTAAACCAGATCTTCAGATGAGCCCGTACCCCTGGACTGATCTCTGCTTAGATATCCACTTTAGATCATTCTTTATCACAGACAATAGAGGAATTGAAAACAATGAGGAAAATACCAGCAAGTTGAGTTACTTGGCTTTTATAGCTGTATTGAAAATAATGAGGAAAGCCAAGGAAATTGAATGCCTAAAATTACATCTAAGAATTTTTCATGGCTCCTGGTTGTTCATGACTAGCCAGTCCTTCATTACCATAGACAAGACATGAGAAAGAATTATGAAATCAGACATGACTGCAGCACTTTATGTGTTATCACATATGTTGTCTTTATTTCCTCAAAACAACTTTCAAATTTGAATCATGTTTTTGTAACAACTTTGCATTAACATAAACATAATGTACACAGACACACACACACACAAGACCAATAGCCAAAAATGTGTTCTTGAGAAATATGAGGTGTTACTTCTCACAACACTCTAGAGAAGCTGACTTGCTGGTTCATGGGAGGCACTAACTTTCTCCATGCCTTCTCCATGTCCCATCGTTCATAGGAGTTCAGGTTCCCACTCTGTCTCACCTCTCCAAATCCCACTTCACATAGGAAGCTTTCTGGGTTAATCTATCCAGCATCAGCCTCTTCCACCTTTGAGCTTTTGCCATAACCATCAATGTAGCACTTGAACAAATGCTGTTTTATTCACTATCTAATTTATTTTACAAGGATTCATCTTGTTTATTGGACTAGATTGCATGGAGGCTGAAACATGATTTTTATGTTTACAAAAGCATCTGGTTCAATGCTTACTTAGCATAGAGAATACACAATAAATACCTATTTACCAAGTATTTTTAAAGGGAAAACTATGCAAATCCCGTGCTAGTTGATAGTTATTTAGTTGTTGGAAATGAGGCTAACTCTGAATTGAGATTCCTTACAACCTTTTCTTCAACTAATTCTTAGTCCTTTCTCACAAAATACCTCATCTAGTTTCAAAACCTCTAGAATGAAAGGCAAGACAGGGCAGAAAATCTAAGTCCTAGACTTTTGTAGTCCATTTAAAAAGTGCATCTGTGAAGTGCTGGCATTTTGGTGGCTCAGAATTTAGATGCCCACCCTACCCGTGGGTAAGGTATAGGGTAACCTCTGTTAACCAGACCTACAGATCCAGAATTCTCAGTTAAACAGAAATATGATTCTTCATAGGTTAAAAGAAAGAGGTAAATTATATCACAAACAAGATGAAGTAAAAGATCTATTTCAAAATCCATTCCCTTGGAAAGCTCTACGCTTATTCACCTCTACTTCATTCACTTTCCAAGATATAAAAACTGATTATTGAAATAATAAGGGATATTTAATGAGCACTTACTAATATCCACACCCAGATGCCTGACAACCACCATCCTACTATGTGTGTTTAGGAGTTGTATTCTAAATTCCTGATATAAGTAAGATCTGTGGTGTTGGTCTTTCTGTGTCTGGCTTCCTTCACGTTCATAATGTCCCCCTGTTCATCTACTTTGTTGCAAATGATAGGGTTTCCTTCTTTTTTGAGGACTGATTAATACTCCATGGAGTGTCTATGGATCAACATCACATTTTGTCTTTTCATCTTTTGATGGCCACCAAGGTTAATTCTATATCTTAACTATTATGAATAATGCTGCAATGAGCATGAAAGTTTGGAAATTTCTTTGAAGTATCAATTTAATTTCCTCTGGATAAATACACAGAAATGAGATTGTTCTGTATCATAGGTGTTCTGTTTTTAATTTTTTGAAAAACTTCCATATTGTTATGCAGAATGGCTGAATCAGACAAACATTTTAAATACTTAAAATTCATTTAAAAAATTTAAAAAGTATTCATTGTTTTATGTGATGTTAGAGCACAGTGGTTATATTTTACTGATAATATACTATTTTTCTTTAGACAATCACAATTATCAATCCTTAAAGATTTTACTATTACATTATACCTACTAAACTGAAATGTGGCCAGTATATTACAGTAATTTTGAAGTGATAAATGTTTGGACTGACCTTTTATTTATAAATTAACTAAGACAACTAAGAGATCACTTTCCACCTCCAAGCTTGCTTCCTGGTTAGTAGAATTTTTAATGTACCAAAGAGCTGTAGAGAAAAGACAGCAGGGGAGGAAGGATTTGTTGACCCTAATTTTCAGATGCAAAAAGCTAGGCAATCTCAAACATCAATCTATTGGAAATAGAGGATGTACTGATCATAGAAAAGCTATTTGGGAATACCTAAAATTTGGCCCTAACCCTGATTTCTAGAGTCCCTGATGTTAAGCTGAAAGAAAACTGGGTTACTTAACTTTCAGTTGTTATGGGTATAGATGATCAGAGCAACAACTGGTGGGAAGAGGTATATTTGCTTAACTTAATTGTATGGGAGAGAGAGAAATTCATTTTGGTGAGGAATATTTCCATTGTTCTATGTAGGAACTTATGAAACAAATATTCTGATGCAAGTAAAAATTTTGTTGGTGAGTGATTCACAGGAAAGCATAGTTTCAGCCTTCTCTGAGGTTCTTACCTGACAGCAAAACTTGAGTAGCTTAATGTGTTTTTGTATCCACTTGAAAAAGAATCCTGCTTTCCCATACCAGACAGTTCCTTCTTGCTCTTCATTGCCATTTTTGGTGACCCTGAAATAGCACAGCCCTGTTAGTGAGTTAGCATGGTATCTCCTCACAAGGGGATTTTGAACCTTTCCTGTTTGCTGAAATAGTTCCATTCTCTTGACTAGAAAGGGAATGGAGATCTTTAGCTACAGATTAGTCTAAGAGGATGAGGTGCAACAAACTTTGACATCCTTCTGCAAGAATAGAGTGTGAGGACTTAAAATCCATATAGGACATGAAAATAAAGGCCTATTAAGTTACTTCTGCACCTTGCAAATGCATCATCCTTCTGTCTCATTCAGGAGGGCAGCACCTCGGGAGCCCTCCAGCTACAAGAATGGTCTAGAGCCAGCACAGGACACTAAGGAAGTAGCACTACACAAGTGTCATTTCCTTTCTATAAATGCTGGTCAGCTTGCAACCCATTCTCCTTGGACATCACTGGTTTATACTTTAATTTTCCTTCAAGAATTTCTTTATCATTAATTCTGAATTTTGAAGAGTATTTTCCTTATAGGGAACACATATCAAAACATTTGGGAATTTCTAAAACTTAAACTAATACAAATCATTTTCTTTTCTGCCAAATGGGAATAATGTAATGACTTTGAATAGTGATTTTAAGGATAGATGGAAGATTGTTTGAAATTTGTGGATTGAATCAGCAATGTGAAACTGTTTTAAGAAGGAAAAAATGTTATATATAAGCCATTACTCCTTTCTGCATGAATGTGTTGCTATTTAACCTTGCAATTCACTTTCTGAAACTCTGATTCAACCCAAGAATACTTTTTCGACATTCTGGGTTAGGAAGCCAATGTCAGTCAGTAAGAAATGGTACTTGATATTGTGATTTTAAAAAATCACATACTGGAAAATGTTTTGAAATTTTAGTGTTTCTCATTTGCAGTGTCACTGCGTCTGCCTGGCAAGTGCAAGGTCCTGAGTTCGATCCCTGGTACTGGAAAAAACAAACAAACAAACAAACAAAAAACTCTGTAAATCATTCACTCTTTAAAGATCTGCATTGCTTGCTTGCCTCAAATTGATGACCCAATGATCAGAGGTGGGGAGATGACTGAGCAGAAGTTACCAAGGAGGGGGACAAAGTCAAATTGTCATCACCTCTATTCCTCTGCCCCTGCTCACTCAAGTGAATAAAGAAGATGTGACCTTTTCCTCTGGTCTTAAATATCATTTCTATACTTAGACTAATCAGTATGGGATAAACCTTTAAACCCACAGAATATCTCATTCTGAACAATGGCTGATAGAAAGAGCCACAGAATCTCCTTGTTATCACAATTCTTTGGATGTAATTCGCAACTGAGTCAAAACACAGTTCTGGAAGAAGAAGAGCATCCTTAGGACAAGTGATTTTTTTTTTGGCTTAAATCAGTAGCAATTGTTGGTAAGATTGTTCCCTACCTATAATCCTCCGAACCTTTACAGATGGAGGCTTCCGGGGGTTTCAGGTTGACTGATGTTTCCTAGTTATCTTTAGTCCTGGAAGGAGTAGGTGGGGAAGGGGAGATCTGAGGAAAAATCTGACAGAACACTAGTAGTGGTACCAACTGCCAGTCTTCAAGGCTGGCCAGTTTAGTACAAGGGATAGAAACTGAGTTCTGGAATGTAAAAGACAACATTCTCAAACTGGCTTTGGAGCAACAGAACTATTGGAAAGCATAACTTTCCAGCCAACAATATGTGCCAGATATTTTAAAAAGGGGGGTGAGGGTGGGGTTAAATAGGTAAAGTTAGTGCTTGTGTGAATCTCTCAAACTTTTCTGCTAACACTTTGAATTTTCCCTTGTGTATATATTATATTCCCTTGTGTATATAATATATAATTACAATATGTATATAATATATATAATATATGTATATAATATAATATTCCCTTGTGTATATATTAATAGTTTTTGTAATTTTGAAAGCTCTCCTAACATGGGAATATATGCAGACATGGTAGGGATTGGTGAAGTTTCTGGCTAGGTGTTGACTGCCTGAAGATCAAGGTTGCACTGGCCCAAATGATCTCTTTCAACCCTAAATCCAATCATTCTGATGATCCTCAGAAAGAAGTCTAACAGTTTTCTCTTGCAGACTGCAACATACAGAAGTTGCAACACTGTATTGTTACCTTTACCCCCAGTTTCAATATTGCTTAAAACACTAGAGGGAAAAAGTAGAGAAAAAACAGGAAGACAAAATCCCTCCCTTAGGGTGGCAGATAAGCATCTGGACTGTCTCTGATTTCACTCTTAGTTTGACCATTTTATTAATCCATATTTTTATCTCTCAAATCTATCATTATCTACCTATAGCTGGTAGCGTGCTAACAATTATTTTCTCATATTTTAGGTCAGAAAATTTGGAATGGCTTTTTGCTTAACACTTTAGGTAGATTGATAATATCTTGCCATAGCTTACTATAACTTCTCTATGAATATCCTGAAGAAAATTTCTGGATAAAGCATTAGATATTGGAAAGAGCATATATCTGAGAACTGTGAATATATGAAAGAAATAAAAGTCCAGCATTAGGTGTATCTTTTATTTTAAAGAAATTACTTTTTAAAAAGCAATAGAAAACACTTCCTCCCCTGGCATATATGATAGGACTCCATGGTAAGACATGCCTTAGATATGATTTCCATATGGAGAGAAATAATTCCACCTCCCTCAAGAAATCTTATCAGTCATTTAAACTGAAAATAATGCATATATTACTTAAATAATCTTGAATATGTTCCAATTTTCTAAATAGCTAAATCTCTACAATTATTTACAAAATGTAGTAATTTACCAATCACTATGATACATTTACAAATGACATCACATAATCTGAATAAGAGCCACTATTTCAGGAGCTAAAGAATAAGCAATGCTACAAAACCAAGCCAAAAAAATAGAGAAAGCATTCACATATCTATTACACATGCAGACACACATATACACACACCCACACACATGCACACATGGGCTGATCAAAAAATATGGTGGCTTAAGTAAAACAAAATTATTTACAGTAAATACATTGCCATTAATCCCCTTCCCCTCCCCCTTTACTTTGAATACACTTATTCCATTGTTCTTGCCACTTTCTGAGGCAATTTGGGAAGCTCTCTTTTGTGAATGTCTTTTGAGGTATGGTAAAGCATGCAGTAAATGCTGCTGCTTTTGTCCAATAAAAACAGGCTTGTAAAAACATGACAGTGTGTCCTCACCTACTTTATTCATAAGATCTAGCACCATGAGACTTCTGGCTCTTCCCTGTCAAAGTGACCACAGAAGGTAATTGTTTTGAATTCATTCAGGACACTGAGGCAGCCATAAACAGCATAACTAAAGAAACTAAAAGGATTTTCAAAACTGTCTCCGAATATGGTAATAATGGAAAAGGATGGTTGAAGCAAGGGGGAGTATTTTGAGAGGGATTAAAGGCAGTATGTGTTTTATTGTAATCATTTTTTAATTTAAACATTCACCACAATTTGTGATCATCCCTAATATGTGTGTATATAACCATTTATGATCAGAACTTCATGGAAATTATTACAGATATGAAAAATGGCATGGAGTGGCACTATAAGAGACCAGAACCAGGGAAATCAAGTTGGAAGCTGTTGTAGTCCTTGGATAAGAACAAAATATACTATTGTGTTTCTTTTGTATTTGTGCTGGGAATGGACTCAGGGCCTAGAGCTTTCCAGGCAGGCACTGTGCCACTGAGCTACACCCTTAGCCCTAAAATTCTACTATTGGAAAAATACTTTGTAACTATCACAAACATAAGAGTACAGTTATTTATATATAGTCTTTATGGACTTGTTACAAGTTGTTTTCCTTTTTATTGGACTTCAGCAGAAATTATAATCTCTGATTTCTGCTTTAGAGAATAATAGGAATTGTGTTGGAATATCTACACCTGTTCCTACTTAACAGGAGGGTAGTGGCTGCTCAGGTGAGCCAAGCTGAGGAGTGGAGCTGGTGGATTCATCAAGGTAGTCACAGTTCAGCCTTCTGGGTTGGGCTCTCCTCCTAGGGGACATGGGCTGGGTGATTCTTCTCTTAAAGAGGTTAATTATTATTCTTGTATATTTATATAAAAAAGTGAATCAGGGTCATGCTAAAAAAAAATCTGTGAATTAACATAACCCATACACATACCCAACAGTTTATCTGCCATTTCTTAACATTTTTTTCTTTTTCTAATTTCTTTCACACCCTCTCTTCAATTTCCTTTATGTAATTCTGCTTTCCTTTAGGTGTGACTCCTTCCCTACAGAATATTAGCATTTTAATAAGGACTCTAACACAGTTCTCAGGGAACAAGAATTAGAGGACTTTGGATATACCTTTCCTAAGGGTATTTCCAAATTACACCTCCTCCCATCACATCAGAGATTCTGATGAGCTCCTCTCCACATTGGTTGAGGACCAACATTCTAAATCCTTGGGCATTAGAAACTACAATCATGAAATAGCAGGCAGTGAATATACAGTTGGGGCTGGAAAAGTTCCTGCCCAATAACTTTTCTAATTACATTAAGTAGAAGGGCCGAAAAACAATTACTCCTGCTACCTTGAAGACTAGTCTAACGGTGTTCATGCTCTGAACCTAAAATACATTAGTGAATGGGCAGAAATAAACATACTCTGCTAGGAATATTTTCTCCTTCCATTCCTATTTTATCTGTATTTCATTCATGATATTCAATTTCCATGTTCTTTATGTACTAATATTAACATTTAGCCCTCTAAAATGTGTAATATTGTGGACATTTCAAAGAAATACAAAGCACACCGAGAACTCAAGTAATTAAAGTTATACAGCTAAGAACTGACCAATTCAGAATCCATGTCTACGGGTCTATAATATTATATTATTAATTTAAATGGAGAACCATTAGTATGGGTCTAGATTAGAAAAATGGAAGTAATGAAAGAAAGAGGTATTAGAAATCATAATTGGAAAGGGTTGTAGAGATAATGAGGGCTTCCATTTTTTGAGACAATTACACTGAGACCCCAGAAGGTAATACATCTTTCTGAAACCACAGCCAACCAGCGGAAAGGCTGTGGTCACAATTCAAGTCCTCTGAATTCTCATTGAGTATATTAAGGAAGGAGAAATAGGCAGGAACAAGAAAAATCTAATGAGCTCCAGAAAGAGATAATTTTTGAAAGGGGTAGACTGGGGATACTTTTTGTCTGCTTCAGAAACCATGAAATATTCCATCTGAAATTTGTCCTATTCCAAACTCATTAAGTTTTTTGTTTTGTCATTTCTTGGAAAGTTCTGAAGTCTTGTTTGAAAGTGAATTGTCTTGATTTCCAAATTCTATGATGACTTTTAATCATATAGGAACAAGTAGCCTCTTTGTAAAATGGCATTCCTTTTTGACATATTATGGCTACAATTCACTCTCCAGATTTAAATTCACACACCAGGCCATGCTGTAGCCACAGGGCCTTGATCATTTTATGGTACTCTACTGCCATCGCCTGGCAAGTTGAAGTCAACAATAGTGAGATTTGGCCTACTATTTAAGTACCAGATTTTCTCTGGTTGGAATGGAATGGGCTTGGTAGTAGTGGTGACTAAGGATCAGAATGTAACAAGAAGAAATGATTCTATCATCAAGAGAATGAAAGATTCTAAGGAGTATGATGACTACAATGAGACCAAGAAGTTAGATTACAAAAGTTCAAATAGTTTATTCCCTAGATACTGTAAAATGCATGTCATAGAAGTTGGCAAAATTTGGCATATTTACAAATATGAAGGCAGAGCTTACTTTTACAGAAAAGTCATTGTGTCTTTCTATTTGAGCAACCTTCTGCTTTAAAATGTTTGTTTATAGTACTACAGCAAAAAAGGGGATGCATATTCATTTCATAAGAAATTTTTGCTTTATACAATGACAGATGGCAATGTATGCATGTGTATGCATCATAGTTTATTTACAAAAAGTCTAGTTCGCACAGCAAAACCATAGTACATTTTCATATGACACAATGGCACATGTAGCCTATTATTGTGTTCTTTCTTATTGATACGTCCTTCTACTTGGATTTTCCTCCTAGTTAGCTAATCAATTATCTCAAGAACAATTTTTTTTTTTCCTTTGCAATACTAGTGATTGAACCCAGGGCCTTTGCACTAGGCTACATTCCAAGCCTTTTTTGTTTTTATTTTTGAGACAGGATCTCCTGAAGTCACTAAATTGCCCAAGCTGGGCTCAAATTTGTAATCCTCCTGCCTCATCTTCCCAGAAGGCTGGGATTACAGGTGTGTGCCACTGTGCCCAACAAGAAAAATTACATTTTTATAGGATACAAGAAAAGTTAACTTTGATTTGATTTCCAAAGTACAGTCTTAAATTCAGTTATGAAAAATTATTTTTTAGACTGAAGCATTCAGTTGAGAAAAACAATAGATAAGAGTGATTTGGAGTCGCGTGGAACACGCTGAATCAGCCCACTGCACACAGGAAGGTCTGTGCACACACTACCGAGGTACTGAGCCATGCAGAAGAAACCGAATCACCCCACTGCAGACAGGCAGCCACCGGGTTTCACACTACAAAGACGCAGAGGACACCAGACCACCAGACCAAGGTACACAGTCCCGCTGTTCCCGGCCCAGAGGTAGGGGCTTCTGGGCCACCATCCCTCCCACCACTCCCGGCACAGAGGGAGGGACTTCTGAGCCACCATCCCACTGCTCCTGGTCCAGAGGAAGGGGCTTCCCAGCCAACATCCCTCCCACTGCTCCCAGCCCACAGAAAAGGGCTTTTGGGCCACCATCCCTACCACTGCTCCAGGCCCCTGTCCCAACTCTCCCAGCTCAGAGGAGGTAATCCATGCAGGTGCTAACAGCCCCACGCCCCAGTCAAAATGAGAAAACACATAAATAAGTCTCAAAACCAGACTTCCAGATAACCTACAGCAACCCCAAAGGGAAATGAGATGGAACACTCTGATACTCAACAACCTGGACCCACTGAACTGGCAACAAAAGGGGATCTGGAAAAAATGAAATCAGAAATAATTTCTCAGATAACAGGAG
>NW_004624780.1:6850821-6882594 GCF_000247695.1 Heterocephalus glaber
AAATAAGAACCAAGATGCATTATGTAAAGGTACAATTCCCAGTGAGAAATGTAATTGTGTTGTATACCTACAATGTACCAATAAAAGAATTTAGCACAAAAAAAATGGAAAAAGAAAGGAATACAAAACACTGCTGAATGAAAGAAATTAAAGACCTAAACAGATGTAAATACATCATATGCTTATAGACTGGATAACTTAATATAGGTAAGATACCAATACTTTCAAAATTAACCTTTCAACTCAACACAGTTTTAGTAAAATCCCAGCTGACTTCCTTACACAAATTGACACACAATTATAGTTTATATGGAAATGTACAAATCAAGAATAATCAAAGTAACCTCACAAAACAATTACAAAGTCAGAGAACTCACAGTTCCCAATATCATAGCTCACTTCAAAAGTACAATATTGAAGACAAAATGGTACTGACTTAAGCGTGAACATACAGATTAAAAGATTAGAATATATACTCCAGAAATAAGCCCACACATTTATGTTATTATTTTTTTTAGACAAGAATGCCACAAACAATCCAATGGGGTAAGAATAGTTATCTGAACAAATGGTTCTGGGACAATTGGGTATCTATGTTGAAAAAGGTAAAGTTGGATCCCCTTCTTAAAAAAAAATCACAAAAAATCATCTTGAAATGGACCACAGATCTCACTGTAAGAGCCAAAAATACATAATTCTCAGTGTAAATCTTTATAATTGTAGGATTGTCAAAACCTCCTTAGATGTTACACTAAAGCACAAGTGAGAAAGGGAAAGAAACACATTGCTGAACTTCATAAAATTTAAAAAGCGTGTAAAGAAAATGAAAAGGCAAACCACAGGTGGGAGAAAATATTTGCCAATCATATATCTGATAAGGAACATGCGTTTAGAGTATACAAAGACTGTCTATGACAGACTCAGTGATAGAAAGACAGTAACATAGTTACAATAGGATCTGAAGAGATCATTCCTCAAAGAAGAAGTAAAACTGGCCAATAAGATCCTCATGAAAATATGCTCAACATCATCCATCATCAGTGATTAAGGGAATTCATTCCAAAAAAATGACACATCACTTTAAAACTATTAAGATGACTATTATTAAAAAACAACACACACACAAAAATAAAAAAATAATAAAATAAATAAATAAATAAAAAACAACACAAAAACACAGAAAGTAAAAAGTGTTGATAAGACTGTGGAGAAACTGTAACCTTTGCACACTGCTGGTAGGAACATAAAATGATGTAATGTTGTAGAAACCAGTATGGTGAAAATTAAAACAGAATTAACATTTGTCTTATTAATCCCCTCCTGAGCATGTACACAGAAAAATTGAAAGTAAGAACTTTAACAGATATTTGTACCTCAATGTTCATAGCAGTATTGTACACAATATCCAAAAGGTGGAAATAACCTTAATATCCAGTAACAGATGAATGAATAAAAACGTGGAGAACATCCATACAATGGAATATTATACAGTCTTAAAAATAAATAACATGATATGGCTTGGCTGAATGAATTAGCCACCCACAAAAGTCTGAATATGCTGAATTATTCCATTTTTATGAAATGAATAGTATAGGTAAATCTATAGAGACAAAAACCTAGACTAGTGGTCTCCAGAGGTGTAGCTAGGGAAGAAAAACTGGGGAATGATTGCTCATGGTCCTGGAGGACTTTCTTTTTGGGAAGAATGTTCTAAAATTGATTGTTGTGATAGTTATACAACTCTCTCCATACACTAAAATCCACTGAATTTTACACTTTAAATGGATATGGTATTTATATGATACTGTTCATATTTTATCTCAGTAAATCTGCTATTAAAAAAGACAAAGCTCCATCCCTGAGAAAGAATCCAGTCCCCCAGCCCTGAATATACAGGTAGTACTTCAGGTTGGTGAGGGATAGCTAGAAAAGAAAGATATGATACCTCTGCAGTGGGCATGGGGAGATACAGAGTGATGCTTCACTTTCCTTGGTTTTGAGGTGGGCTATTTGGGAAGGCTGTGTGGTAGCAATGCAAACTAATATGGAAGAAGAGACAGCAGCATGGTTATGTGAGCAGGCTTGGGTGGGGAAGGGCATCCACTCAGGTCCCAAGCCCTGTCAGCAATATGTGCATAGGGCGAATTCCAAGCAGTAGAGGGGGTAGAGTAACATCAGGAATGCAAAGACTAGGCACACTGAAGGAGGGGGGTGGTTTGCAGATTACAAGAATAAAGGCTATAACAGGGATGACGGATTTCCATTACAAATTGATAGAAGGTGACCCAGAATCAGAAGGAAGTGATTTATTTGTTATTGGTATGGGAGGTGCAGAGTGTGACAATCCCAGAGCAAAGGGAAGGAGGAACCTCATTCCTACATGACATTGGTAAGGACTTGATGTACACTGCAAGAACAATCATGATGTTGAAAAAGTTTACTTCCACATTTAAATAGCATTTTTGAAGACAAGGAGAGACTGAGAATCTTAGGAATGAGAATACTCCTGATAGGAAATTCACATTTTGAACTAATTAAGTGTAAATTGTGAAACACTGGGATTTTGCACAAAGAATAGGAATCTACCTGGAGGAGACTAACTTTTAAACAGAAGGGACAAATGTATCCTAAAGACTTGAGATTAATTTTTATTTTCCTGCATTGAAGTGGAAAGGGTCATTCATAACACATTGAGTCCACTTACAGATGACAGAGAAAGTTACATGGCCTCATCATTATGCTGAATGAATAAACTTTAAATTGCCAACCATCCACCAAGGAAGCAATACTCAAGGAATGGTCAGAAAGTGTTGTGCTCATGACCAACCAAGCAGTCAGATATAGGCTGCATTTTCAGGCTGAAAGTCAGCATGCCTAGGGTTGAGTTTGGCAATGCCACTAAATGGCTCTGTAATTTTGGACAGCATTACTGAATTTCTCTTGGGATCCATTCACCTGGCCTAAAAGGGAGTTGAACTAGATAAGCAGTAGGATTGTTTCACCTTTGAAAGACTGATTCTCAGGTCTTGGGTGCACAGTGGGAAAACATATTTCTCAACCTGGTCAAGTACAAATAGGCATTGTCCTTTAAGTGATGGAACCCTCTTCTCTTGTCTTGGCCAGACTCTGAGAGGCTGGGCTAAAGTTTGCTTGATATCAACTACAATTACCTGTGGGGTGCTGACAGCTCCTACTTTTGCAGCCACATTTTTCAATTAGCTCAGGATTCTGCACATCACCATGACAGTTGGAACAGTAAAAGAAGGCTCTGGACAATGAGAGCAAACCAAGAATGACTTATGTGAGGCTTTGTGCTAAGGAGACACAGTGCTGACTCAGTACACCTCCCATTAAGTTGTATTTGCTTTAGTGCTTTCCCTCTATAAAGTAATAAAAAAATTACCTCCTGACTTCTCTTGGAGATTCAGCAATAAAGAACCCTAATGTGTTCTTATGCAGCTTCACTTGTGAAGGTGGATTTAGTATCAGACCACTGGAAATGGAAAATAAAAATACAGTCAATTTTCCCTCTGATTTCTGTGGCAATATTTGATGTTTCATTTTGTCATTATCCAGAGTTTCTCTAAGTTGCCAAGTTAATAGAATTCAATTTCCTTTCACTGTCAACACAGTGGAAAATGTGAATTTGTCTCTATTAATTCTTTGTTTGATTGCTGCTAAATATGCTGAGGGGAACCAGGTAAAAACTTGATTTTTACCTGAGCTGCCTTCATAGCTGAGTTGAACAGAAGTTCCTCCTAATATCGTATTAGGAATCTAAGGTGGTTCAGCCAATGCAAATATATGATGCCTTATTGAATGAGACTATCAAATGGCAACTAGGCCAACTAGTTGCCAGTCTTGTGGTCATGCTAATGGTGTTCATCCTTAGGCCATTAAAATGAGTGGCAGACTCAATCAACTGAATTCAAAGGTTCCTTTTATTTACCTATACAGGTTTTTAAAGTGTACATTTATTTTGACTTCACTTTTGTATATTTTGATTGCAAGATTTTTGACAGCAGGAGCCATGTGAATTATTTCTATTTCCACATGACTTCAACATTTTGATTCTCTGTTCTCATATGTTTTATATATTTAATATTGTCTAATAAATTTCCAACTATTCTGTGCCTTGATATAGTACCCCATTATGGCTTTTTTGAGTTATCTAAACGTCTCTCTGTTTGTCAGGATGTCTTGCCTTTATTTTTCTTCTTAGTTCATACCTCTAGCTTAGTGAGGACTCCCTTGCTTCTTTTTTAGATGATGAAAACACTCTTTTCCTCCTTGAAAATTCACACTGAAATGATGTCACATCTTAATTTTGACATACTCTGCTGTTAGGAAACTCCTCAGTTGCATAGTGTAAAAGGGCTTGCATGCACGCACACACACACACACACACACACATACACACAAACACACACACTCCCCTCTTAAGCCCTCTGACAAGGTCTGAATGGGGCTTGCTAGCTATGTTCAGTTGATTCTCAATGGAGACAATGGATAACATTTTCTAAGCATATGCTGACTGAGAGTAATTAGAGGTATGACTGGATTTGACTTTCAAAGGGAAAGAACATGGCTTTGTGGCTCCTCAAATACCACTGGTTGATCTTCACTAACTAGTAAGCATATGATTGTTACTTATGTACCTCTTTCTTTTGGGGGGATCTGAACTCTAGCTGTGAAGATTGTATCTGATTGCATTTTTGAGAGGAGGTGGACTTTGAGGATTATCCAAGTTGAAATTGTTGTTTGTACTCCCATTGTGAATCATGGCCAATTGTTCTATTTAGGGAACATTCTCACTGGAGCACACTCATCACATTATGTGACTAGGGTCAGAATCAGCATCATCTCTCAGCAGGCAAAGTATTATTTCCTATAACAACCCCTTATGATTATCCAGGGCTTTTGCAAGTTTTAGAGGTTATTCAGGTGTATCAATTAAAAGAGGAAACAAAGAATGGTGAAAGAGAAGTTTTCTTTCAGTCTTTCACTACCCAGGCCTGAAGCTTAGCCACTGAGATATCTGGTGTTCTCTCTACTAGCAGTGGCTGTGGTAACTAGAACCACAGTCCCCAGAGTCAGACTCAGTGCAGACCATAGCTTTGCTACTTGGGAGTTGTGTGAGCTTGGAAAATTATTTAACCTTTCAGAGCCTTAACTTCCTGATCCATAAAATGGGACTAAAAATTGTGCCTACCTCCCAGTATTATTTTGAGAATTTAAGAGTTAATATATGTAAAGTGCCTACTGCAATGTGGGTCATGAACCTACACTCTTGTGAAAAATGCTATCAATATCTTTCTAAAATCAAGTTGTAATCACTTTGATTCACCTGACTTTTCCGTGAGAGAGTTAAATTTATGTTGGAGCAGGTCCCTCTTTCATTGACAGTAGATGTGTGCCAGGTATAAACAGCACCAGGACCTCTTCCATCTATGTGGGATTTAGCTGCTTAGAAAATATTCATGCTTCTGGTTGTATTAACAGTTATTTCAATACAGTTTATGGACACCTACAATGTTAGAGCTGGAAAAGATCTTTAGACTGTGTGGTCTACTAATTCCTGAATGTCAGTGAATATATTGACTATGTCATACAGACTTCAGAAAAATTCTCAGGACTCACCCTTGGAGATTTTGACTTTGCAAAGTCAGAAATGGGATTTGGTAATCTTGGTCTTTAAAATTTCAGAGTTTCCATGCATAGTCCAGATTCTTGGAGGACAAAGATGTTACTAAAATTTGATTAACTTTTAAGTCAATCTGAAACCCAGATTGCCTGGTTTATAATTTTAAAGCTACCCTTTTTACTATGATCTGTTTTCAGTAGAAAGTTGGATGGGCAGATGTTTAGGAGCATAAGTTTGGATTGTGTGATTCTCTTGAGCATGGAAGGATTGTCAAATAGAATTTAGAAATTCAGATGATTTATTACTGTCTTATTAATGACTTTCCTTCTACAGTAGGCCACTGATTTCTTTTGCCAAGACAACTTTTACACCTTCTATCCCTCTATTCAGATAGATCTTTTCTCCTTGTCAATCTTTCATATAAAATCATACCTTCATAGCCCAGCTATCACTGGATGCTACTGAAGTTTGAATGTTTTCCCATAATTCTATGATTCTTAGAGTTAAAGATTAACTGAATTGACCTCTCCATTCTACTTGTACAAATGATGTAACAAATCATCCTGAGAATCAGAATTTGTAGATTCCAACATAGCTTGAGCTATTTTTCCACTAAACAACATACATAAGCAACATCATAGTTTTTGTTTTGTTTTATTTTTTTGGTACTCCTTATCCCTTTCAGTCACCATTTTTTATAACTGCAATTGATTCATTTTTTACCTTTTCTCCCATTTATGTTCATGTACTTTTTTTGTCCTGGTTTCTCTTTTTTTGGTATGTGATGAATTTCCCTTACTTCTCATGCTACACCCATCAGGATTCCCAGGAAATGATAATGGCCTAATGATTTTACCCCTTTCCTTCATTTATCAGCAGCAAACTGTATTTAGCAGGCCAGCCAAATTCTTATTTTGTCAGATTTTGCACCTCACTCTCTAAATCTAGAGAGTGTAGGAACATTTTCATCATAAGTAATTCACAGTATTGTTTCATGGTCAAGACCTCCAAGGTAATGTCATTAGCAGAAAGAGCTCTGTGAAGGTGACCATTGCTTCTTACTCTGCTCATGAGAGAACAGAGCCATAAAAACAAAGGTAAAGCATTTACCTCCTGAGAAATCCATCCTAACCCCAGTCATTTAGGGATAGCACAGAGGCTCCACAATAGCAGAACCTGTGTGCACAAGAGGCAAGCTTTCAACAATGTTAAAACTCTTAGTTATGACTGCATCTTTAGAAAAATCTTAACCAGGAAGATTCCCCTTAAAAAAACAGAAAAGATGACAAATCAAACTGGTACCAGGAACCACCATTAAGGAGGGACTTGTGTTCAATGGCTATCAGCATGAGGTGCATCTTCAGGAAGCAGAGCCTAGGGAAGAAGACAATGAGCTGTGAGGAGACAGGAACAAGCAGGACATTAGTTCAGGAGAATCTGACTCACACTACTGTGCTCCATGTTAGGAAGAAGACCAGCATCTCAGTGGAGGAAGGAAGCCTCAAATACAGATTTTCCACTTGTGAGCAAATGCCTTGCCAATAACTCTTAGACAGGGACACAGGAGAACTGCCCTAAGTGCATTATGAACTCTTAGGTTGCACAGACTCTGGGTAATCCCTTCTGACCCCTTCAGATTTGTCACTGAATCCTGTTTTACAGTGTGCTCTCCATGACCACCTTTGTGGTCATGTGTGAAGGATGGAGAAAGCATTTCACCTAACTTACCTGGAAACCTCAGAAAAACTCATTCCAGCAAAGTCATCAGACAGATGTTGGGTCAGAATTTTATTCTTCAGGCCATTCAAGAAATGTTTTTGCCAACGCTCTTTAGGAGAAACCTGGGAGACAAAATCATGAGTGTGGGAAATGTGAATATGGGATCAGGAATATTAGAATACAAATTGTACATACCACTAGTTTCCAGTGCATTTAGGTCCCAGGAAGGAGAGTTATTCTATTGTGTACCTGAAAAAAAAAACTTAAAGGGCAGAACTAAAACTCAACAATTTTCACCAAGGAGTTAAGGGTGAGGTGGATGCACCAAGTCTCATTTTTTCTCAGATGGCATCCAAGTCTCCTTGTTGGAAATTTGACTTCTTCTGTCTTGTCCACTCCTAATTTCAGCATGGTAGATGGTTTTCTGAGTCAGTAGCAGTAAGATGGAAAGGATAATGTAGAATCTACATTGTTTTTCTCTGGATGGGACTATTTAAGACTGCTTTTGAAACCTCTTGGTCCTCTACTGATGAACCACATATTACAAAGAAAAAATATTTCCGCCTTCTGTCAGACTTAGAAGAGGTCTTTTGTTCAAATGAACTCAAAGAACCTTCCTGAACAATGGCAATGTTCATGTAAAAATCAAGGATGGCAGTAGGTTTCTAGAGCAACAGGCACATGGAAGAGAAAGTCCTATGAGGTACCTTCTCTCTGGCCTGTGTGTCAGGCCCTCCTCATCCTCCTACAAGCTTCCATGAGACTCTCCACCACACTGACCTAATAGGCAAGACAGGGTCTCTAATCCCAGAATCTCAGGTGAAAGTCAGATTCCTATAGCCTCACTGGAGCATTTTTGCTTTGAAGTTATAGATGTTTCAGAAATTCTCCTCAGATTGTGATCTTGGGATTTGGGAGTCACTCTTCTAAAAAGCAGCACCTAGTTCAGACAATTTAGCACCCTTCCCTATCCCCCTCCTTCACACTGAGACTCAGCAGAATTTCTTGCCATTTCCCAATCTCTGAGATCGGATTCCTCTCATGAGGAGGGCTGCCCACACTGGGCAGTTTAAATCACTATTTAAGTTGCAATTACTAAAGAAATTGGCTTGGAGCTTTGTGTTAGTCACATTCCTTTCCCACTGGGACAAAACACCCTCAACTATATGAAAGAGAGGTTTACTTTGACTCATGGTTTCAGGGATTCAGTTCCTGGTCATCTGGGTTCAAGGTAGAAACACAGAGTAGAACGGTATGGTAGAAGAAAGCTCATCAATCCATGGCAGCTAGGATGCAGAAGACAGGAAAATCAAGATGAAAGATATACCCCTCAAAGACATACTCCCAGTGACCTACTTCCTTTGACAAGGCCCCACCTCCTAACAACAAATTAAGCTCTGAATTCATCAGTGGATTAATCCATTGGTAAGGTTGCTACCCTGTGATCTAATCACTTTCAGAAAGCTTCACTTCTGAACATATAAGCCTTTAAGAGACATTTTTTTCCCAACCATAACATACTTCTAATATAAATGTTTCCATTTTTGAAAGAGTATAAAAATGATAATTGTGGAGATGCAGAAGCCTTCCTGAGAAAGTTTTTAAAAGATCAAAAAGGAAAACTGTAGAACAATGTGGAATTGGGTATAAGACTCTGGGACTTAAGTAATCCAGATATATTGGATCTAATCTAATTTTAAGTATAAGGTAATGCTCTCAACCTAGGGCCAACTAGAAATTCCATTTAGACTACAATTTCTCACAATATAATTTATATAATTAAAAACATGGCATTTATTCAAGACCTTCTAATAAGAGTAGAAATTTTACAAATACTAACTCTACACTTAGAAAAACCATATTGGTTGATGGCCCCATTTTATACATGGAGATACGGCAAGACAGAGAAAGTGAGGGACTGATTTGAGAAAAATGAGACTCAAATCTCTGGAGTCGTCATCACTAAACCAAAGTCCATGGAATGGTACAGAATCTAAACCAGCAAAATGAATATTCCCAATTTAGGATTTCTCAATGTGAGTTTCAGAATTCATTAAAAGAAAAAATATATATATATACCTACGCATACATACTATGGGTGTGCATGCATGTGTGTGTAGTTGTCTCCATATATTTAGACCACAAATATCTCCTGTATTCTATAAGTTATCATGTGATGAATATTGGCATGTGCTTATCCCTACAAAAGATTAACAGTTCAGATTTAAAAATAAAGGAAAAGCAGGTATGATTTGTTTTATATCTCTGCATTCTATATTCCCATGGAGACAGTATTTTCATATAGAATTTTCATTCTATCTGTTTCATCCAGGCATGGGTGTAAAAGTCACAATCATTACAGCAGTATGTTGAAACTCCCTGTCTCTTTATCTGTATAACAGGCAAAGAAAACATCCTTACGAGCCATTACTTCAGCCGTACATAATGACTGCTAAATGAAAGAAAGGTCATGCTTATCAAGATTCATTCCCTCCTGCCTAATGGTCATTTCTTGTTATCTATATATTATAGTTCCTTACATTTACTGAAGAAATTATGTAAGAATCCTGTTTGTTTCCGTTAGCATTTTGCTGGCCAGAACATCTTTTACTTCTTTCACTTTTCCTTAATGGCGTCAAGGAAGGAATAGGAAAAGATGTGAAAACTTTGTTTTGAACAGAGGTCTATACCAAAAAGAGGCTAGGAGGGCCATCGAGCATATGAAATGGCAATGTGGACTCAGAATAAAATGGAAAGAAATGTTATTTTCTGGAGGGTGTTTTGGCAAGGAATACTTGGCCCAGGAAAAGGTTGGAGCCCCTCTTCTGGAGCATTTCATAGCCCTTTGTGCTGTAGAAGTTCATAGAGCATGATGGTAAGATTGTGGACTAGGAAATTATTGGTGTGTATTCACTAACTCACTTTACAATCAAGATAATTAGCTTTGCCAACCCACTGCTGGGATACAAATGTAAAATATTATAGAGGGGAAACAACCCACATACTATAAATCAACACATTATCACTATTATTGCTACTTTATGGACTGTCCCTAAAATAACCTGAAAAAAAGTTTTAAATTATTTACATCATTACTTTTATTTGAATAATTTCTTATTATGCTAATTTCTTTTTCTTAATTTGATTTGCATTTAAATATTTTACATATTCATTAATATAACTTTTGTTTACATTTTCACTCTCAATGACTAAAATGCTTCAAAAATTATGAGTATTACTTGTACTTATGACATTCTGGAACATAGATAGGGAGCAGAGTTATGCTTTCTGATCTGGAGATAAACACCGCAGGAATAAGAGAAGTGACCTCTCAAGGCCAGTGAAGTACCTGGAATCTTTATCTAGCCCTTTCAGTTTCTTCGGAGGTTAAACAGAGGTCAAGTTTCATTTATTGGGAATGTCTTTCTTTCCTGAAACAACTTTGTTTTTTCTATTTCTGATCATAATATATGTGACACTGGGAAAGAGCCAAAATTCACAGTTTACCTTTTTGTTTTGCTCAACAAATAGAGATGTTAGAAAGGTGCACAAGCCTGGGACCAGACAGCCTTGGGCAATAAATCCAAGCTTTAATTCTGCAAAGCAGATGATGTTGTCTCCAGTACTCCAGTCCCAGCTGGGAATCTTTGACAGGAAAATCTGTTTCATGGTAGAAATCAAGTCAAGTGGTAAGAATATACATTCTTCAAGAAAGTCCTTCTGGATGGATGTCTATCATTTCATTTACTTGATATCATTTGCTCTTCACTTTTGAGAATAAAAGTGGTGTCTGGGTCAGTGCAAGGGATAATAAACAATTCAGGATTTTAAAGTGGTTAGTGGTTTGTCAGTGTTGTAAAATTAGGTCAAATGACTCAGACCTCTAATTCTGACCCCAAGCTATATCTTTAAGTAATTCACAATCTTAATAAGACTCCAAATTTCGCCTATGATTGGCAAATCTTTCTAATTTGTAGATCCATTTGAGAGTAGTAAGGTTCACCTAGCTACATAGACCTAGACATAAGGAGACTAATTATGCTGGAATGTTTCATACCTTGTTATGGGATTGAAGAATCTGTATGATGACTCTAGCCTTAGGGTAATAGTTCTTGATAGAGAGCACCCTGCATAAACCACAATTACGCTCATTATGACATGCCATGGTGTACTTTTTATATAATTCATTTTAGACTAAATGATGGATGTGTAAGTGGAGGAAGACTTAGTATATTATATAATGTGTGTTTTCTAAAATGTTCCATGAATAACATATACAGAAGCCGGGGATATAGCTCAGTGTAACCTCACCTGCCTGGCAAGTTCAAGGTCATGAGTTTGATCCCAGGTACTGGGGAAAAAAATACAGAAGAGTCCCATTGTTTCAGTGAGTAAGTCAGATTAGATCAATTTATTGAAATGTCAGCTACTGGTCTTAGAAGACAGTGGTCTTCTGGAACCAGTTCTTGATGAGGAAATAAAGGTTTCACATGTTTTAGCCTTCAGATCCAAACATGATAATGACGGGGAAAACAGAGTTTTACTTGCTGTCCATACCTTGCAGCAGACTGTATAATATATAATTTAACTTTCTTATTTTATGAGTTAAGGAATTAAGATCTAGCTCATATTCACAGTACTATAAATGATGTAAGTCCTCAGCTATTTCTTGCCACAAGTAGAATCATCTTCACCTATGCATATTTATTTTCTTCTGTGGACCAGAAATTCATGTGGTTAGGCACAAGACCACTGCCAGCTGTTATGGTTTAAATCTTAAGATCCCTCAAAAGTTTTGTGTGTTTGAATGGTGATGGGATCACAAGGACTCTATGCTCATTAGTAGATTTTTCCACTGATGATTCAGATCTGACTTGCTGTTAAGAAGCGGGGCCTGGTTGGAGGTGGGTGACTGGGGGAATGACCTGAAAGGGGATATTCTTATCCCCAGTTCCTCTGTTCTTTGTTTCTGCTTGCCTGAAGAGAAAGAACTGGCTGCCATGGAATGAGCTGCTGTCCTCCACTAGCATCTTATACCGTGCTGTTTCTGCCTTGGAGCCAGCCAGAATTGAATTGAATCCTATGAAAACCATGACCCCAAACAAACTTCTTAAATTGTGTGTATTGAGTATTTTTTCCCAATGGCTGGAAAGTGACTAATATACAAATTGGTACCAGAGAAGTGGGATCATTGCTGTGACTTTACCTAACCATGTTGTTCGAGTCTTTGGAATTGGTTTGGGGAAGGAATTTAGAAAGCTGTGGAGATGCTGGCTAGAGAAGCTCTAGAATATGGTAAGCAAAGAAAACAGATTGATGAGAGATTCTTGTCAGATTTCGGAAGGCTGCATGCTAATAGAAATGTGAAGAGTAAAGGGCCAGGCTCAGGAGGTTTTAGTTGGGAACAATGATTCCAAGAGGCCATGTATGCTACATCCTGGCAGAATATTTGTCTTCATATTGGCCATGTTCTGAGAATTTGTGGAGAATGAAATTAAGGCCAGTGGACTAATTAATCTGGAGAAGAAAAGTACAAAGCAGCCCTAAGTTCAGGTTTTGGGATGGGTACTGCTGAGAAGCATGAGTAAAAATCAGATGTGAAAAGTTTGTGGTTCAATAATAAAATGCATGCAAAGTGGGGCTATGGAAGGCTTGGTTGTAGAAAAAATTGTGTGCAATAAAAAGAAGCCACATACTTGCATTAGGACAATAGGAAAGATGACATGAAAATATTTCAAGAATGCAAAAGACATTACCTTTTGCAGACTTAAGGATTTAAAACTGAAAAGCTCTCATTTGAGAAGTGAGCCTCTGCATCCCCTGCTCTAGAAGGACTGCTTAGGAAATTGGTTTTCTAGGATTCATTTCACTGTACTCAGCCATCTAGGCACACAGAGGCCACTGCACTGTACTGCAGTCATGGTCCAAGGGGCCTGGCTAATGATCCCACCATTGCCAGACCTTGACATCATTCAATTGATGCTGGCTTTTCAGGCATGCAGAATGCAAGACTACAGGGTCATAGAAGCTTCCACCCAGATTTCAGAAGAAGGTCTGGGAGGCAAGGCAGTGTGGCCCTGAGAAGGCAATGTATAAAGCTGTGAGAGTTAAACTGAAAGTGTAGTGGATACTACAGGAACATGGACACCTGCAGAGGAAAGCCTCAGGCAGGGAGCAGAACTAGCTCAAGAGAAGCTACGTGAGCTGCAAGCAGCACAGCCATAGAGGGAGACCCCTTTAACTCCTGTGGAGCTCACATCTTACAACCACCTGCCCAGGGTGCTACTGGACACGGAGCTACAAAATTTAATGTTTGCCCTGCAGGGTTTCAGACTTCCTTTGATCCCATTCCATTCTATCATGTTTGGAATGGAAATGTTTGAAGTACTTGATTTTCTTTCTGATTTTTACAAGAGATTATAGCTAAGAATTAGCCTGAGGTCTCAGAAAAGATTTTGGACTTGGACTTTTTAGTAATGGTGGAACTGTCAATACTTTGGCAACTCTTAGAGATGGGTTAAATGTATTTTATATAATGAAATGGACATAAGTCTTTGGGGGGCTAGGTTTAGAATGTTATGATTTTGATCTAAAATGTCCTCCAAAAGTCTCATGTTTAGAAGGTGGATCATGAGGGAGTGCTATACTCTTCAGTGGAATAGCCTACTGATGAGTTCATTGCTGTATTGCTCTTAGGAGATAGGGCCTGGTTGGAATTGGGTCACTGGGGGTGTGAACTAGAAGGGTATATTCTTGTCCCTGGGTCCTCTCTTTTGTTCCTGTTTCTTGGCTGTTTCATGAGATGAGCAGCTGTCCTCAATCAGGCCTATCCATCATGATATTTCTGAATTGGAACTAGCTGACTTTGGACTGAATCCTATAAAAACTGTGAGTCAAAATAACCTCTCCTCCTTTACTTCTGGGTGTTGTGTGCTTTGTCCCAGCCTGGGATAGCTGACTGATATACTGCCATAATCATAGTTGAACTTCAGTTAACATAAGTCAAGCTCGTGCTCATAGATAACTTGTAGTTAAAGATGTTAATGTTAACGCTGTCCATCTTGGAAATACTTGCCAGTGGTCATAACAATATCATACAAATCATGCATAATATTTCACTAGAAGTACAGGATAAAAATCCCAATAAAGTGTACTAATAGAGTTCAAAACTGGCATCTTTTTGAGGAAAAGAAGATCTTAGTTATATGGTGCTATCTAAATAGTTCTCAGTTATTTGTACACTTTCTTTTTAAATTCAGATTGCTATTACCTGTGAAACATTGAATAAGAACACAGAGAAGCAAGTATGCATATATGATGCTCTAGTTTCACTTGTATCCACCTTCATATTAGAGTGTGTGCAAAAAATAAGCATAAACCTGAAGGTGATAGAGCTGGTGCTCTGACAGATGACATCTGCTATTTAGTTCTATGCACTGGGCTTTTAGTAGAAGTAGAAAAATATCAGCACTGGAGCATGCAAAACGCAATGCCAGCTTCTTACCTCATGATGTTTGAAGTGTCCTCCGCATATGAGTCACTGCACAAAGGGTTGGCTAAAATCAGGCATGCTTCTGCAAACTCCACCTGCTCTTCAAGATTAAACAGCAGCCATTTTGTTAATCACATCAGATAATATTCTAGTGTTCCTCTTGCTGGGTTTTCTTATTATTTTAATCATAAAATTGCCAACAAGTAAAATAGCACACATGGGAAGGAGTTGTGACCATGATGTCTGTATATCAGGATCATAGTTCTGTACGTACTTGCAGGGCAAGGAGCACTAGAGCTGAGGGGCCAGGGTCTCCAACACAAGTGGAAGATTGCTTCAAAATGGCTAAAGTACAAAGTGATGTTTTTCTTACCATCACTATTATTTTATGTCCAGTGATGAGCAATAAGACCATTTTCAGAAACTGCCTGTATATTTGTCTTTCAGGACAGCAAAGAAAGGAGGAGTTAGGAGTTTTCTTGACCTAAACCAAGTAGTCATTCAATATATGTTAGATTCTGAATCTTAAGGTTCTAGAAAATTATTGAAATATCTGCAATAATACCAAGCTGTAAGAAAAAGATTACACAGGGTCTGTCATTTTCTGCTTGTAGTCATTACATAGATCTTTCTTTTGAGTTGAAACATTTTGGTTTATTGATTCTAAAAGACTTAGGACATGAAAGAAAGCTGGCTTTGATCTAAAACCAAAACTGACTAGAGGGTTGGCTATTGCTCATTATTTGTAATTCAAACCCTTAATGAGTTTTCTGCTATTCTGCTTCGTGTTTCCCTTATCTGAAGACATCAGTGGGGGCAGGAGAAATTGGTTAGAATATGTCTTCTAGTAAGAACCCTATTTGGATGGTAAGAACAAATACAGTTTTGTTCTCCATAACTTTTCCAGATCTGATAAAGAATTTAGTAAATAGAGAATTTAGTAAAATAAAAAACTTTAAGGTAAGGGTCCACAAACAGTAATGTCTACTTGCCCTTGTCAAAGAGGATTTGGAGGTCAACTACTCCAACTTTTTTCTGATCAGTTTTAAGGTTAAAAAAGCTATCTTTCCCTCCTGTTAAAGAATCAGAAATAGTAATACAGCCTATCATCTTAATGATTGTAGCACAGGGAAACCACGAGGAGAAAAAGAAATAGATCTTACCGCAACTCGCTTCAGATCCTCCCACTTCAGTGCAGATCCAAAAATAAAAGTTGTATAGGCCAAATTGCATTTAAATATGGTCTCCAATTCCAAAGAAGGATGGACCCTAGAATATTGTGGTAAAGATGGAAAAAAAGATCACTGGGGTGGTTTGCAGGTTGTAGTACGTTTTTAGTGTATTGAACAGATCCAGTACTTTCCTTTCAGAAAATACTCATCACTCATTATTAATCTATGTGGTCAGGTTACACTGGCACAATCAGCCTAATTATGGGGATAGGTTTGCACCTCAGGCATAAGCAATCACAGTGATCTGAATGAATGCAAGGAGGGACAATGCCAAAACAGAGGCAAGAATTCAACATGTCACTATAACTAGAGATTTCAACACATGTCTTTCATTAACTGATAAGTCAAGCAGGAAAACAATCAAGTATTTTGAATACAAGTATGATATGAATTTTGCAATCAACACTTAGAAAATGTATTTTTAAGAGCAAAAAAATTACTGAGATGATATTTTACTCAATCAAAAAAGAACACCTCAATATATTGCAAAAGATAGTTATTGTACATATCATGCTCTTTGATCACAGTACAATTAAGACTTAAAACCCAAAAGATTAATTAAAAATATTCTTCATATTCAGAATTGTTTCAAAAAAGTGGGCTGCTACAATCTTTTAGGGCTAAGAAGAAATAATAGTAGTTCTTTATAATTACTCTTAGAAATAAGATACACTAACACCATTAAATATACATGCTTCTTGATACAACAACAGCAGTGATTTAAGGAATATTTATAGTAGTGGACATTAATATTTGAATAAACTCACAAAAGCTCAATGAGGTCAAAAGTTGGTTCTTTGAAAAACAGCCTAACACAATAGGCAAAACTGGTAAAACTGATGAAGAAAAAAGAAAAGACACAAATGACACATGTGGGGTGATCCAAAATATGATGAATGTTTTAAAAGTCTATGGCAGTCTTACATATCTCCATTATTCCCCTTCAAAATAGTCTTCTTTCCCTAGAGCACTACTTGTCCCACCATTTTTGCCACTTTCTGAAGCAATTCTGATAGCCTTATTGCATGTATTTATGAAGAGTGATTGAAAGAACTGTGAATGCTGCGGCCAAGTGCCATCTAATGGAAAGCTGGCTCCATTACCACGCAGTCTCATTCATCTTCTCACCAGATCTGGTGCCATGCGGCTTTGGGCTTTTTTCCAAAGTCAAAATGTCCATGAGAGATAAACATTTTGAATGCAAAGTGACAAAAATGATGGGTAAGTTTGTGTAAAGTGAAGGGGGGTATTTTAAGGAGAATTAATGATGATTTGTCTCTATCATAATAATTTTTTTAAATTTAAATCTTTGTTATATTTGTTGATGACATTTCATGTATCGAATGAAGAAAATATAATGCATATAGGCAAAATACAATAAAAATAATATTTTTATTTTTAATTATAGACATAAGGATGGAGAAATTGGAAATTAACTGGTTTTATTTGAAATAATATGATTATTTACATTGAAACACCTAATACTAGCACAGAAAAAATTCAACAAAATAGAGAAATTTATGTGGATTCATATACAAAAGTCAATTGTCTTTTTTATATCAATAGCAAACAATTGAAAATATAATAAGAAGACACTATTTTCAACTTTATCAGTACTTTGTGTAAAGTATTTTATGTACTTTAATTAAGTGCCTTATATAAATTATACCTGTAAAATTGGTGAACTATCTGGGAAATTATACTATATTGTTAAGAGACAATACATGAGAACTTAATTAATGGATACCTACAATATAGCCAGACTTAGGAAGAATTTGTTGCAAAAAGAAGTCAATTATAAATCTAAAGTTTCAACTGTATTCCCATAAAAGTGCTATAGTTTGATCACAGTACATGTTAAGATTATTATAAAATTTATATGAAAGATAAAAGGCTAAGGAAAGCTTATTGAGTATTAAAAAGAATTAACAATGAAGAAAGGAGGGAAGACTTTAGCATATATAAGAATTATGAAGCATTTGTAATAGAAAGTGTGTTATTAATACAATGAGAGATAAGTTGATGAACATGAAAGTGCAGAATGACCCTGTCAATAGTAGGCATTGGCTTTGGAGGAACTGCTGCTGAAAAAGCAGTTGTTGAAAGGCCAAATTGAAGTACATTTCACAGAACTATAGAAAATAATCCAAAAATTCATTTGAAACCAGAAGAGACCAAAAATAACAAAAGCAATTCTAGATAATAGAGACATGGCAGTGGGTATCACAATCCCCAACTTGAAACTATACTACAAAGCTACTGTGATAAAAACAGCATGGTACTGGCAAAGAAACAGCCCTGAGGATCCGTGGAATAGATTAGAAGATGCAGAAACAACTGCAGACATACTCAACTACCTCATCATTAACAAAGGAGCCAACCATCCTCACTGGAGGAAAGATAGCCTCTTTAATAAATGGTGTTGGAAAAACTGGATTTCAACTTGCCAAAGATTAAAACTAGACCCCTGTCTCTCACCATGCACTAAATTAAAATCAAAGTGTTTTAAAGATCTAAGCTTTAAAACAAAAACACTAAACTTGGTGGAAGATAAGTTAGGTAGAGCTCTTGAAGACACTGGCATAGCAAAAGACTTTATGAATAAATCCTCAGTAGCACAAGAACTAGCACAAAGAATTAACAACTGGGATCTCATCTTATTAAAAAGCTTCTACACTGCAGGAGAAACCACCCACAGAGCTAAAAGACAACCTATAATGTGGGAAAAAAATTTTAACAGCTGTTCATCAGAAAAAACACTACCATCTAGAGTATATAAAGAACTTAAAAAAAAAAAATCAGGCCTCCCAAATTTAAAGACCCAATCCAAAAATAGGAATTTGAAATGAACAGACATTTCTCAGATGAAGTAAAAGCGGCAAATAAACATATGAAATATGTTCAACATCACTGGTCATTCAAGAGATGCAGATGAAAAGAACGCTGAGATTCCACCTCACCCCAAAAAGAATGGCTGCTATCAAGAAATCAACAAATAACAAATACTGGCAGGGGTGTGGGGAGAAAGGAACCCTTCTCCATTGTTGATGGGAGTGCAGACTGGTGCAACTACTGTGGAATTCAATATGGAGAAACCTCAAAAAGCTAGTATTAGAGGTTCTGATTTGACCCCGCTATTTCCCTGCTGGGTATCTTCCCCAAAGAATTAAAAGAATCATACCACAGTGATGCATGTGCACCCATGTTTATAGTGTCACAGTTTATAATAGCTAAAACTTGGAAACAGCCCAATTGCCCATCTACTGGAGACTGGATAAAAAATATGTGAGTTTTTAAAAAAATAAAATGGAGTACTACTTAGCCATAAAGAATGAGAAACTAGAGACATTTATAGCTAAATGGATGCACCCTGAGCCCATACTCTTAAGTGAAATAAATAGGACACATATGTGTAAATACCAAGTAGTCTCTCTGAAAGACTAAAACTGTAAATAAGGATCAAAATGTATAATTGATAATGTGAAATATGTAGAGAAGGTCTAAAGGAGTAGGGGGAGTGGGAGGGGTAGGGGAAAGGAAAGAAGGGAAAAGAAAAAATATGAGAAAAGCAAAAAAGGAAACAAAGTCTTGTAAGTGGGGACGGGTGGGGGAGGTGAAGGGAGGGCAGGGGAATGGGGAAAGAATAAGAACCAAGATACATCATGTAAAGGCACAAGATCCCAGTGATGAATGTCATTATATTTTATACCTAAAATGTACCAATAAACTTAATGAAAAAAAGGCAAAAGTTGAAATTGTATGTGTGCATCTTACCATATGAAACAAATTCCAGGTGAATTAGTGAGTTAAATGACAAAAACCAAAAATTTATACTCTTCATAGAAATTTCATTTAAATATATTTTAAATATTGGAATAGGGAAATATTTTCTAAACAAAAATCAAATATTGAAAATTTGCCTATCATATTAAAACTTTTAAAACATCACAGGAAATATTACACTCTGTGAGAAGACAAGTTAGAAGCTTAAAGATTTTTGCAAAGAATCCAGTTGAGTTTCTCCAGCACCCAAATAAGAAAACTAAATCTGATTTATATCATCCTATTTTCAAAATTCTTAGAACAAATTCAGAGAAAATCAACACTCTAAAAGCCAAATCTTTACAATGAATTGTAAAATACCTTTATTACCAGACACACTATCAACCACAATATTTTAAAGTACTTAGAAATCATCAATCCATTTAAGTAAAACTTTCCCTTTTATAATATTGTTCACTCACTATATGACACATGATCATGAATATTTTGAAGTGAGAACTTTGCCTAGAATTCCATATATAAATTAGTAGGGTCGAAGGCTTCTGCTTTCAAGAATGATAAACCAAGTAACTTCAGCCTCCTGTTTACTGAAGATATATAGAAAGGCTGTTTGAACTATTTAAAAACTAATAAATGGTAGAAGAAATGGTAGAAGACACTGAGCCAGAGAGTTGGGGAAATTTCTGCATCTTAAGCATGATAAATTAATAGAAATGCAGACCTATAAACATCACAGAAAAATTATAGCATACTTCATACTCAAAACATATGGTCTTCTAAGAAGAGAGTTTTTGTAGTTAGGAAGATAGTTCACGGGCTTCTTAATAACAGAAAAAGCTTGTGATGAGAGGAATATCTTTGTGATTCTTAAAGAAACAACTGTCAGTATCCATGACATTCTCTCAAGGATGAAGAGAAAACAAAGATCATTTACATTAAACAATGATTTGTTATTGGTTGATCTTCATTCAGAGGAAGTGTAAAGGTTTGCCCTTTTGGCAAGAAGGACAATAGCTGTAATGCAATGGAAGATCAGAGATGCAAGGAGAAAACTAGAAAAATGTTTAAACAGGAGGGTAAATTTAACGAAAACTAGCATAGAACTCTGAGTTGATAAGAGTTTAAACCATTAAATAGTGGAACCGCCAGATGAGATGGCACACACCTGAAATCCCAGCACTCTGGGAAGCCAAGTCAGGAAGATTACAAATTCAAACCCATTTTGCATTATTGATTATTCATTCTAATTAAAGGGATAGGGGTAGTGGGAGGGGCACGAGAAAGGAAAGAAGGGAAAGGAAAAATGATGAGAAATGGAAAAAATGGAAATAAGGTCTTTGTAAATAGGGAAGGGTGGAGGGGGTGAAGGGAGGGCTAGGAATGGGGAAAAAATAAGACCCAAGATGCATCATGTAGAGGTACAGGTTCCCAATGAGAAAAGTAAATGTGTTGTATACCTAAAATATACCAATAAAAGAATTTAGGAAAAAAAATTCAAACCCAGCCTGGAAAATTAAGTGACTTAGTGATATTTTGCCTCAAATTTAAATAAATATATACATAGATAGATAAATAAATAAATAACTAGAAAAGTAGGTCAGTGTGAAAGTCCTGGGTTCATTTCAATAACTAAAATTATATATACAAATATTATATATTTATAGTGTATTATAACAATATATTTATAATATATATCTGACAAAGTTTCATATCACATATTACTTTGCATAAATACAGAAAACACTAAAAATTCAGGATCAAAATGTACAAGATAAATATAATCATTTCATATAAGGACTATAAATGGTTTATAAATATGAAAAGACACTTGGCCTCATTAATAATAAGAAAAAAATGGCTTAAAATGATAGTAGCATACCACTATCTTATAAAGTGCTATTCATAGGAATAACAAAAATTTCAAAGACTGATATGTTAGGGTTAGACATCTCCATGTGTTAGGAAGGATATAAGACAACAGCAATTCATAGTTGTTGGTGGAAATGGTATGCAAAACTGTATCAGCTGTGATATAGAAAAATATTTAAACATTATTACTTTGCAGTTTTATTCCTGGGTACCATAAATGAGCATTTGAACAGTACCATTCTTTATTAGAGCCAATATCTGAGGGAAAACACCACCAGAAGTAGAATGAATTAAGAAAAACTGTGGTGCGTTCGTATGAAGGAACACGGTGATACAAAGCAATAAAAATTAGTGTGACTCTAGCTGGCTGCAATGTGAGTGAATCTCACAAACCTAACATTGAGGCAAACACATTTACATACTATTTATAGAAGTTTTAAAACAGGAAAAAGTCAAGTAATATTGAAAATAAACATGGTAGATAAGGCAATTAAAAACTATTAAATTAAGTGTCAGAGTTTTAGTTGCCTATAGGGATTAAAAATGGAAAGGGTTATGCAGGTGCACTGGAAGTAGAATAATTCTCTATCAGAATGGTGGCTACACAGATGTGTACTTTATGTTCATTCATTTCAAAGTACATTTTAATTTTATACAATTTTCTTTTTGAATCATATTTTAGCATAAAACGTTTTAAGTATGGTACGTAATTTTTCCTTGCAAATTGAAAAAGAAATAGAAGTTCTACTTTCTATACTTCCATAACCCATATGTAACTCTTAGAATTTTTTCATTCAACCTTCATTATTCTTATATTATTTAATGTTGGGGAAATTAAAAAGCCATCTAATGCTATGCATATATCTACTGTATACATGTATCATATATGTATATATATGGCATCCAATAAATAGATTCAATTATTGAGCTTGAAAAATAACTTTGAGGAAGTGCAAAGTACAGTATATGCAAATACTTGAATTTTCAGGAAAAAATCTTCATTAGCCATAATGATATGAATAGGGATTTTTCTTGTAATTACAAATTCTAAGATAACTGTATGAGAAAGATGGAAGAAAAGGAAGTTGAGTAGAGTGCTAGAAAATGCTTCTCTGCTGTATCTAGTTATTAATAAATGCTCTCTACAACTAAGAAATCAAAACAATAGTAAAATACACATTTAAAGTTAAAAGAAATATGAAATCTGAAAGAGCTGAGTGGTGATCTCTGATCCAGAAGACTGGAGAAAGAACAGGAATAAATCTCTTATAATAAGATTTTGCTGTTTCACTTGTAAGCTATAGGCACATATTATTCTCTTGAATGGTAACTTTCTTCCAGATACCTACACTGATCTGCCTCCCCCCTAAAAATTGTTGGTTAGGTGTCCCTTCTACATTATGACAAAATTTACATGAATGCCTGTCTTTACCTCTATGTTTTGATTTTCACATTTCAAGTGTGTATGTGCTTGATTTTCATTTACCCTGATCTACATAATTATACCTTCCCAGTAAGACATTGATGTTTTTATCAGCTCCTGTGATTGTTAATCTCAATTGCCAACTTGATCAGATTAAGAACCTCTAGAAGGGTAGCTAGATTTTGAGTGATAACCCCATTGATGGATTAACCAGTGATGAGTTCACAGCTGAACGGGCTTTTAGGAGGTGGGGTCTCGTTGGAGGAAGTAGGTCCACGGGGATGTGCCTTTGAAGAGTATATCTTTCCTTTTTTTGGCTTCCTAGGTGTCATGAAATGAGCAGCTTGCTTCTGCTATGCCCTTCCACCACAGTGGCTTCTTTCTTGGAGCCAGCTGACCATGGACTGAAACTTCTAAAGCCATTAGCCAAAAATAAATTGTTCAGCCTTTAAGTTGTTTATGTCAGCTATTTTGTCACAATAATAAAAAGCTGACTAATATAACTCTATTCATTTCTCATCTTTTAATTTTGTGAAAAACAGCACATACACAAAGTATGTAAGAGTTACACATTCAGTGTGAAGAATGATATTAAAGTCAACATTTGTGTACCTAGTCATGCATAATAATACACATTATCATTTCTCCTTGTTTCTTAGTCTCTAAATCTAGTTATCTGGCTTTTCTGAAGTTTTTGAGAACAGTGTTTTGCTTAATTTAGCTATAGTTTTTGTTTCATGCAACTAATATCTTGACTTATGGATGTTATCTCTCTCTACTAGCCATCTTTAAAAACAATCTACCTTAGTCCATCCTCTAGCCACATGAATTCACATCCTTACTCTGTACAAAATACTCCATTTTCTTTCCCCATAGTCTCGTGTCTTTATAACATTAGCTCAAAGCCCTAAATGTTGTCATCTAAATCAGGTACAGACTCACACGGGGATCCTCAGGCAAAGCTGCTTCTGACATTTCCTCAGCCAATATATGAGGATGAAGCAGGAAGAAGAAAACTGCAGTAGATGCTCACAATTGAAACAGGTGGAGGTGGAAGTAGAGAGCGCAGAGCAACTACTCTCTATCTCTTTGATGTCTGAAATCTGAGTACTTATTATTAGGGTCCTCTATCCCATGGGCAGAGAATGTCTTTGGACGGTGTCCCAGATCTGTTCTCATAGCTAATCCATTGTTCTTCTTGATTTTCATCTCTGCTGTCTGACCCCTTGAGTCATCATGCTTCCTATTCCTTGATATATGACCTTTTTGTCCTTGAGTCACTGTCTTGGCCTGACCCCTGTCTGTGCTAGAATGGGGGTTTGGAGGCATGTTTTTCATTTTGGACTCTCTTTGCCTCTTTTACTCAATGCTGGCAGGGCTACTGCCAGTAAAGTTTTGTTTAAGATGTTGAGAATTTTCTCTAAATCTTATTCAGATTTATATCATGTCCCAAAAGTCATATTGATGATTCCTTGGAGACAGATTTTTCTTTAAAACTGTCAGGCTTCTGGGAAGAATGTGTTTTAAGCTTCTCTGAAGCTACTTTCCCTTCCCTCACTAACAGCATCTACATGCCACCATTCTAAATCTTTCTGAGGTCTAATGAGTCCTATAGACACATCTTCAATTGGAACTCGACCCTGAGGTCATAGGTCATAAGGTTGCACCTTGGATTTGATTTTTTCCCCCAAAGTTATTTTCCACTTTGACATGTTTTTGGCCAGCTGGACAAACTATTTTGAGCCTTTCATATTTCTTTTTACTTCTCCTAAAAAACTAAGGGATTTTCTTTTAATAGCATACATGAGTAAAGAAAAGAACTCAGTAATCTTTAGGGGAATCTTCTTAGCTAGCTTCACCCAATTTCACTATGTACATTTTCCATCTCCTCCACTGTTGCCAGGGAAAGTGTTGTGAGTTTCTGCCATGATAACAAGGGGTACTCGTCCTCTAGCAGTAATGTCCTCATAGCCTCTCCAGCCTCTGCCAAGAGTCCCTATGCAATCCTTCAGCCTCTGCTCACACCCAGTTCCAAGGAAAGGCCGCATTTTTAAATTTAAATTTTAAGTTTTTCTAGTACTGGGGATCAAACTCAGGACCTTGCACTTGCCAGGCAGGTGAGGCACCACTGAGCTAAGTCCCCAGTCCTTGGCCAAATTTTAACTTCTGGTATGACAGAACTCCATTTCCAGTTCTCCCCTTTTTTGGTATCAGTTATCCATTTCTGCCAAACAAAGCATTCTGGAAATTATAGACCAAAAACAATAATGGATTATTTTCATGCTTTTTGGGTTGGCTGATCTCAGTCAGATGTTTCTTACACTCCATATATTGTAGACTGAGGCCCTGCCTCTGGATACCTTCACTGGTCGTTTGCCTGAGTGCTGGACTGCCCAAAAGCATGGCTTACTCATGTGACTGTGGTCTCAGATGACAGTAGCTGGAGCTGGCCAGGCTCTCTCTCCAGCCAGGTTATATGAAGTTTTGCATGACAGCATGACAGCTCAGGGCTCCAAAAGAAAGCTGAAATGATCATCCTCCTTAAAAGATAGGTATGGAAACATTGCTTCTTCAGTGTTCTACTGACCAACTGAGTCACAGTTCAGCCCAGAATCAAAGGGAGGAGAGTGAGACTCCATCTTTAACTGGAGAAGCAACACAAATGTAAGGTAAAGAAGAAAATGTTAACAGTTATATTACATGAAAACCCACCTCAACTTTACAGTGTAATCATTGCTTTAGTGTAAACAAAACAGAAGAAGAACACAGAAGGAAATTAGAAGACAACAATTCAGATAGAATGGCTGGAGGTCTCCGAGTGCTGATTGGTGAGGGGAACCTGGGCACACACAAGGAGAAGAGTTTCACAGCAAAATGAAGGAATCAATAAAGTGGTCTTCATGGAAACTCAGGCGAGACTGAACTTTGGATAGGTTTGTGATGGTAAAGATGAAGCTAGAGAAATAGAATTAGGATTTTCATGAGAGTAAGTCCTAGCCATGATGAAAATACACACAGGGCTTGAGAGAGACAACATATGGTTTTTTGTTTTAAGGAACTGCACTTACCAGGTCCCGCTCACCAACATGGAAAGGGCTGTGGGCTTTTAGTCCTTGTTTGTTTGCCTTGTGAGATGGCAAGGGGGATATAAGATCAGGACTTCACTTTGGGGAACATGGATGAAGAGGGGCCTTAACTTTCATTAAATGAGGTAATAATTTCCTGAAGGCAGTTAGTTGTGTGAGTATGAATCCACAGAAAATATCTGGAGAATGATGTGAATTTCAGAGTCATCAAAGTGTAGATATAATTGACAAACTTCTAGATGGCTGCTTCCAATATTATGCACTATTTAACAAAGTTCATTATTTTGACAAATACATATAATTAACCCACATTAGCCTATAAAAATGCAACTTCAGATAAAATATATCATTTTCCATATATCTAATGATTTCATGCTTATGTCAATTGCATTATGATGATTAGCCTATAGTTCATTTTAGGACTTTCTTCATCATCTTCATTTTCTTCTTTTTTTCCCACTATTTTCTAAGGATTCAAATAAAGCATAGATTTCAGGAAAGACAGGCATTACAAAATGTGGAAACAGAGCTGTTCTCTGACCATCATTACCATCATAAAGTAGCTAAAAGGCTGTTGGACATCACACACACAAAAGCCAAAGTTCATGGTGGATTGGGCTTTCTCAGATGGTAAAATACAGAGTGCGCCATTGTAAAATAAATGGAGGTTAGGGTGATCCCATATGTAATTCTGTATAAGATCAAATTGTCATTTCAAGCCCAGCTAACTTATTTAGAGAACAATTTTTTCATTTCTGAAAACAAAAATGTTAGTTCTCCACACATCACACACAATAAATATCAGATAGTTTAAATATTAAAAATCACATTGTGAAAACATTAGAGAGCTAGTCCTTTAATTCTAGAACAAAGAAACCTAAAAATGTCAGAAAAGTAAGGAGCCAAAAAGAATAAATTGATGTATTTGAGTACATGTATATTAAATCCTTCTGTATTAAGATAAAAGCACAAAGGATAAAAGTTGGAGGAAAATAAATATATAGCAAATGACATAAAAGGTATAATATGAAAATACTTGGAATGTTTAAAAGTCAATAAAACAATAAAAGCTGTCCTAACAGAGGAGGATAAAAGAAATGGGGGAATTACAAAAACAAAGGAAAACGCTCAAAATGTAAAACTGTTCAATTTACTACAAACTAAAGTTGAAAATTGTAAAATAAAGCAATAAGGATCCATTTATGTTGGGAAATAAAATTTAAAATTATAAATTAAAATAGCAAGAAGCCATTTATATAATTAATAATTTTAAAATATCTTTATATTAACTATGTATTTCCCAGTGTTTGGCAAACTATTTGACTTAGAAGACCTAGAAGAAAAGAAATCTATATAGAACAAAAGCATTGTTAAGAATAATCTCTTGAACTTCCAATCTTCAGTATTAACAGTTAAAAAATAATAATTATAAAGTGCATTAGATATGTGCAAAAAATTACGATCATGTACAATGATAATAAATATAGAGTAACCTAAATGTCAAATAATGGAGAGTCATTTAAATAATATTAGTACATATGTGGTGGGATCAAAAGATACAGTGAATGTTTAAATTTACAAAAAACTTGTTACAGCGGGCCACTGTTCCACCTCTCCCAGCAAAGAGGAGGTGAGCCCCATTGGTGCCAACAGCACACTTCCCTCCCCCATCAAAATGAGAAGACAAGTAAAGAAGCCTCAAAACCAGACTTCCGGATCACCTACAGCAACCCCAAAGGGAAATGAGATGGAACCCTCTGATACTCAACCACCTGGACTCTCTGAACTGGCAACAAAAGAGGATCTGGAAAACATGAAATCAGAAATAATTTCTCAGATAACAGGAGAAATTGTGCCCCTAGTGCAAGATATGATTAATAAATCTAGAGAGGAGCTGAGGAACATGATGGAATCCCAACATAGGAAACAAATGGAATCCATAAAACAGATGCAAACAGATTTCCAGGAGATTAAAAACTCCATTGAAAGTCTATGCAGGGCGGGGAAGCCTCGCCCCCGGCCTGCCCGAGCCGGACCTCCCCAACGAGGGCGTGCGCGCGGCCCGCGGCCCGTGTCCCGCGCCGGCCCGTGCGGGAATCCTAGCCACGCGGCCCGCGCTGCCCTTTCCGCGGGGGGTTGCGGGGGTCTCCGGGAGGGGACATCGGCGCCCCGGGCCCCTCGGAGTCCCTCACGGGTTCCTTTCTGTGCCCCGAGCAGCCTCTTGGGGGTCGAGGTCAAGGAAAGTTCGCACCGAAATTCCCTCTAATTTATTCAAAGGTTTGGCGGTGGCGGCGCATAGTTTTTTCCCCCTCTTCCGCCTACACCCCCTGCGTCTCCTGGAGTGGCTTATTCCTTTCCCTTGACCGGATCCGATGGCCTCACTTGCGATTTTGTGAGCTCACCGTGGAGCAACTGTTCCTTTACTCTGCACCCTGTCTTTACATATGCGATTTTTAAAAAATACACCATGCAAAATAACCAGGAAGGTGCTTTCCTTCTGAAAATCCAGGCCTGCTTCAGAACCATCTCCTGGAAAGCATCGTTTTTCCGTGCTAACTCTGGGTTACTTTACAGAAGACTAAAATGGTAATTTCTAGTTTACAGGACTTGAGACTAAGAAGCTAAAGAGAAGCCTATGTAAATAACTGACGCCTCTCCTGCTGTCCTTTTTCGTTTGGAGACCCTTTGTTTCACATGTCTGAGGAGTTTATAACTAGTACCATTATGAATGTGACAGGTTTATTTTCCTTCACAAGCCCAGCTGTGAAGAGACTTCTTGGGTGGAAACAGGGTGATGAAGAAGAAAAACGGGCAGAGAAAGCTGTTGATGCTTTGGTGAAAAAACTGAAGAAAAAGAAAGGTGCCATGGAGGAACTTGAAAAGGCTTTGAGCTGCCCAGGGCAACCAAGTAACTGTGTCACCATTCCCCGCTCGTTGGATGGCAGGCTGCAGGTCTCCCACCGGAAGGGACTGCCTCACTTCATTTACTGCCATGTGTGGCACTGGCCTGATCTTCAGAGCCACCATGAACTAAAACCACTGGAGTGCTGCGAATTTCCTTTTGGTTCCAGGCAGAAGGAGGTCTGCATCAACCCCTACCACTATAAGTGAGTAGAAAGCCCTGTTCTTCCTCCAGTGCTGGTTCCAAGACACAGCGAATATAATCCTCAGCACAGCCTCCTAGCTCAGTTCCATACCTTGGGACAAAATGAGCCTCACATGCCACTCAACGCCAACTTTCCGGATTCTTTCCAGCATCCCAACAGCCACCCATTTCCTCATTCTCCCAACAGCAGTTACGCAAACTCTCCCGGAAGCAGCAGCAGCACCTACCCTCACTCTCCTACCAGGTCAGACCGAGGCAGCCCCTTCCAGATGCCAGCTGATACACCTCCACCTGCCTACCTGCCTCCTGAAGACCCCATGGCTCAGGATGGTTCTCAGCCAATGGACACAAATATGATGGCGCCTTCACTGCCCTCTGAAATCAACAGAGGAGATGTTCAGGCAGTTGCTTATGAGGAACCAAAACACTGGTGTTCTATTGTCTACTGTGAGCTCAATAACCGTGTGGGTGAAGCATTCCATGCCTCCTCCACAAGCGTGTTGGTGGATGGCTTCACCGATCCTTCCAGCAATAAGAACCGTTTCTGCCTTGGGCTGCTCTCCAATGTTAACCGGAATTCCACTATCGAAAACAGCAGGCGGCACATTGGAAAAGGAGTTCATCTTTATTATGTTGGAGGGGAGGTATATGCTGAATGCCTCAGTGACAGTGGCATCTTTGTGCAGAGTCAGAACTGCAACTACCATCATGGATTTCATCCCACTACTGTTTGCAAAATCCCTAGTGGATGTAGTTTAAAAATTTTTAACAACCAAGAATTTGCTCAGTTATTCGCACAGTCTGTGAACCATGGTTTCAAAACAGTCTATGAGCTCACAAAAATGTGCACTATACACATGAGTTTTGTGAAGGGCTGGGGAGCAGAATGCCATCGCCAGGACGTTGCGAGCACCCCCTGCTGGTTTGAGATACACCTGCATGGCCCACTCCAGTGGCTGGATAGAGTTCTCACCCAGATGGGTTCACCTCACAATCTTATTTCATCAGTGTCTTAAATGGCCTCAGGCTTCTGCCTCTTGGAAACTGTTGAGTCTTGCATGTACTTGAAGGATGGATGAGTCAGACACGATGGAGAGCTGACAAAGGAGCCTTGATAATACTTGACCTCTGTGACCAACAGTTGGATTCAGAAATTTAAAAACCTTGGTAACATACTGTTGATATCAAGAACCTGTTTGGTTTACGTTGCAATATTCTGTTGTAAAATCAACTAAAATGCAGACTTTTAGCAGGATGTTGTGTATAGTTAAAGAAGAGATAGCCAAGCCAAGGACAAATTATCATTAGAAAAATGGTCCTAAGAGATGCTTTTGTGTTTGGCACTTTAAGGTCATCATTTGGCGGAAGTTTAGCATTAATAGTCTTTCTGAAGTGTGTTTTTATCAGGTTTAGAGCCCATGGTGAGATTTTTCATGGGTTTTCGTAATATTTTAAAACTATTTGTTCAGTAATGGGTTTTTTTTTTTTAAGTAAAGGTTAATCTTTATGATATACACAGTAATCTTTCTAAAATTGTATGCTGACCATACTGCTGTCAGAATAATGTTAGGCATATGCTCTTTGCTAAATATGTATGTACAGAATATTTGGAAGTTAAGAATTGATTAGACTAGCGAATTTAGGAATATTTGAGGAGGGTGGGGGGAGAGGGAAATGACAACTGCAAATGTAGAATATGCTGTAAAACTTCAGTTTGTTGCCTTAAACTGATGTCTGAATTTTGCTGTGTTTCCATTTTTTTTTAGAGATTTTATCCTACCTTTTTGTTTTGTTTTGTTTTTTGCCATTCTTCTATTCCATCCTCTCCAAAAAGTAGTTATATAGCTGGTTAATTCATATAACGGTGAGAGTAAACCAGTAATTCCTGCCATACTGAAATTGACTGACTGTATATTTCAATACCAATCGTACCGAGTGCTTGAATTTAATAAGCAGTTTTTATGGCATTTACAGAAATAGGCTTTAATTTTTAAGTGAATTGTTTGCCAAACCTAGTAACTCTGTTAAATATTTGGAGGATTTGAAGAACATCCCTGTTTAAACTCGTTTCAAACTTTTTAAAATTTTTTTGTACTATGTTTAGTTTTTTTCCTCTGTTAATCTTTTATATTCACTTAATGCTCTCATACATGAGTACTTCTATTCCAAAAGTAGTGGGTTTTCTCTACTGGAAATTTTAAATAAACCTGTCATTATTGCTTAGTTTGGTTTAAAAAAAAAGAAAAAAAAAAAAAGAAAGTCTATGCAGCAGAATGAGCCAATGTGAGGACAGAATTTCAGATACAGACGATAAGATGGCAATTAGTGACCAGCAAAAGAAAAATTGCTTTAAAACTGTAAGGGACCATGAGAAATCAATCCAGCAGCTGCTAGACGATGCAAAGAAGAATAACATAAG